>NAPT01000577.1:0-19264 GCA_002927785.1 Cladonia uncialis
ACCTTCCCTCACCCTCCGCTGGCTAACAAAACCCTCTCATCCAGGTCCTCCGCTGGTCCGCTCTCGGCGCCGGAATCTTTTACGGCATATACCGGCAATCCGTGCTCTCAGCGAAATCCAAAGTTCATGAGATAGATGCCGAATACGATCATCAGAGCAAGTTGATACAGAAGGCGAAGGCGGAGTGGACGAAGAAGACTATGCCGAAGGAGAGTAAAACTGAGGGCGGGGGAAGTAAGTACTGTTCTCTTTTTTTGCTTGTGGGGCGGAGGATGTTGGTGGTTTGGAGAGGCTGGGAGGAGGGTGAGGGAGGAAGATTGTACGTGCGGCTGCGGCTAGGAGCGGGGGGATGAGGGTTGTGAGGGAGTTGTAAGATTGTGTCGGCAAGGGAGGGGGAGAACCAAGCTGGACGAATAGATGCTTCGGTGGACAAAGGGAGACGGGAGATGGTGATGGGGATAGCAGGCATTCATCGGATCGCAGAGCAGGGAAGACAACATGTTGCGCGAACGAATTGGCTAACTCTGTTCCTTTCTTTCCCTCTCGGAATAGTCATCACAGATCCCAACGACTCTCGATTCGACCTGGAAGCTTACCTAACGATGAAGATGGCGGACGAGGCGAAATAAATCATGTGCGAGCGCAAATAGCATCGGAGACATCTAAGATATCTGACGTTGGGCGGGGCACGAACGAGTTGGGAAGGAAAAGTGTATATAAGAGTCGGCCTGTGTATCATTATCATCACCATTATCATCATCATCAACTATAGAGATCTGTTCACTTGGCAGATGGGGTAATGTGTGCGTGTTCCAGTGGGCAAAGTGGGAAAGTGGAAAAGACCATGTTTTTTTCAATCAAACAATATCATACACAACAGGCAAGACGAGATCCCCACGCAGTCCCCATGACTCGCTAAATAGCACCATGTCTCGCAGTACACTAATTGAGACTCCCAAAATAAGCGTGTTATCTAGCCGTCTTTTCCTGCTTCCCTGTTAACCACCACGTGGTCTTGTTCCTACCTTCCCCCCGTCTCATACCGATATTCCTCCTTCCCCTGCCGCTAAAATTATACGCGAGTCTTCCTCTCCCATTTACTTCGCAAAATGCAAATCGTACCCCAGCCACTTCCTCGCATTAACCTGTTCCGGATCCAACCCAGGCTTCCCATACGTCAACGGCAAGAAGAAATACCATCCCCCAATCACAAGGGTCAACACCACTCCCGCCGCTCCCCAGAGCGCAAGTTGGCTCTGCGATTCCTTTGCTGGTAGGACAATTCTCTTTCCGCCTCTATCTTTAGTCCCTTTGCTGCTAGGGCTTGGTTTTGAGTGCGGTTGAGTTTGGTTTTGTTGGTGAGCGACATTGTCTTCGAGACCGACGGGGTCGAGATTGAAGATGAATTCTAGCAGGGCACCGGTTACGAGGGCGGAGGCGAGGTGGGCGGGAAGGTAGTGGTGGAGGAAGAGCTGTCGACCCATAAGGTAGAAGGGGAGGTAATGGGCGGCCCAGCAGAGGAAGAAGAAGCCGGTGCTGTTGTAAAGGCGGGAGCGGGTTCCTGTTCGTCAAAGGTTCAGTATGTCTTTGATGAGCATCTGGAATAGGAGAAGTAGGGAGTACTTACGCTCATCCAGGCTATCGATTCCGCGGCGCTGGGAAAGCTGGTCGGCGCCTATGATCCCGGCAAAGACGGCAAGGAGACTGCTTGCTAGCCACCAGCCGATTGGGTTGCCTAAAAAGTAAATTTGCTGTCTTGTCTCGTTCTGTGTCCAGAAGCTGACACCGCGAAGTAGGAAAGGCCATTGAATCGGTTGACTGGCATAAGGATGGCTGCTCGTTAGGGCGTTATTATGGTAGAAGATGGCTCTCTGAAGCTCGATGTATTTCTTGAAGAATGGTAATGTCTTCACTTTCCTTTCCTCTTTGATGTTGCGAGGACTGTCTTTTGGTATTGAAGGGACCTCCTCCACGTACCAGATGTTGCTGGACTGCTGGATGTTCTTGTTGCCATTGATTTCGGCTTGCTTATATGCCCAATCAGGGAGAGGTGTGGTATGGGTCCACATAGCTACTCGAGTTGGAGCATGAATCAGCTTGAAATGCCCAGAGACACTCTTGAGCTGTTGCCCAAGCTTGCCATTTTCGATCTTGATTTCGAATAAAGTATCATTATAGCGTTCTCCATTCGCCTGGTCCAGGGCTACTGTGGTGAACTCCTGATTCGTGGGGTAGTACGGCGAGGCTACGTCATGGGACAGGAGATAACTATCAGTTACTAGATGTCGAAGCTTGACGAAATCTCCATTTTTCACTTGGTGGCCTGGTTCTTGGTTTTCCGGATCAACTATGTCTCCGGGCAGGATCTGCCAGTAATTGTTCGTGTCGTTGTAAGGGTATCCTGTAACCTGCTGGCCCTGGCTAGAAACTCGTCCATCATCGTAGCGTAGTGGGTATCGATCTGGGTGACTGTGTAGATAGGTCTTTGTCTCCTTGTGTTTGATGGAGATAGAATCAAAATAATCAATGCCGACCGATTGTGCACTCATCACATTGTCGGCCAACGTCTCTTGGAATGCTGGTGTCATGAAGTCGTCTCCAGGTCCTGATCTAGTGAGAATGGAAAAGTGCACCTGGAACCAGAAAAGATATATCATGAAAGGCACAACAATAAGACCAATGGCGCGTGCTGCAAAGTGCTTCCCAAACTCTGGCAGACTTAAGGCTCCCCCCTTCCTCTTAACGTCCAGCAGGTCCCAGAGGTCAATTGCCACCGCAGAGCCAATAGTGAAGAAGCTGAACACTCCCACGTATTTGGTGGAGATAACGCAGCTCAGAGCTACTCCAGTGAGCAACAGCCACTTCCACCACTTCTGTGAAAACGGCTCATGGCGCATCTTGTAGAATCTGACATAGCACAGTATGCTCATGGACATGGCGTAGACCAAAGTCGCATCAAGAAGGATCAGTCGAGTCTGGCCAATGTGGGCATTGTCGAACAGGACCAATCCAGCCGCAACAACGGCAGCGGGCAAGCTATAGCCTGATTCCCACATGATCAAGAAAACAGTAGGTACCGTCAGAGCACCGAGGAGAGCAGGCATTGCACGAAAGGCAACATATGGTACTTTATTGGAGATGTAGGAGTCCCCAATGTTGTCGAAAAGGAAATGGCCATCGTAGCCGACGAACCAGCCCATCAGGGCGAAAAGGAGTTTACCGAACGGGGGGTGGACATCGAAGAAGTATGTTCTTTGCAAGTAGTATGAAGCAAACTGTCAGGAAGTCATTCGAGTCAGCCAATGTCTCTCGCGGCCTACCCCTGAGGCTACTGATCGCAACCTGTAATTTTTGGGGAGAGCTGCAGCCTTTCATACCTTGCCAAAGTGAACCTCATCGAAAACCACTTCATTCGGATGCCCAATGCCCCAAAATCGTGTTATAAAAGCCAACACGGTAATAATCGCCAGCGCAACCTTGTAGTCCCATTCTGATTTTACAGCCTCTGGCAGCTTGGTGTCTTTCAGTATGCCATTAAGGTCGCCAGCTTGACTTGAAGGAGGAGTGACAACCCTCTTGTCTTTCTGCCCTTGGCGTTGCCGCACTTGGGGCGAGGACATGGTGGGTTATGCGGAGGGAGGTAAGGACCGACTCTGGTAGCTTTCTGGTTAGAGTGTTTGTGAGAGGACGCGAGGCGCTGTGTGATGTTTGTTGGGGGTCGCTTACAGGAAGGATAGATCATTCGATCGGGAAATATGTCGGTATAGTGTTTAAGAGTAGAGAGTGTCAGTGGTGCGATGATATTCTATCCAGCGCTGAAGCTTGAGATATTCGTGGCATTTCCATGCCAAGTCTACAAAGTTTAGCTCCTTCGCCGCAGCTGTGAAACTTAGCGCCTAAACTTAGGTAGGGCATTAGGGCATTAGGGCACCGTTTCACATTCAGGAGCAGGAGCCTCTTGCCCCTTTCCCCTTGTACTACGAGACCAGTTGAGCTTGAAAGTGAAGATGACATTCATGGAGGTAACATCGCTCATGGGTAGATGATTTGTTATGAGTTGATTTGCTGGCTACTAAACTCATAATTGTTACGCCTCCGTGATGCTCTTACATGAACAACGATTGTGCATACTAGATGAAGGTAGAATTGAAGTCCTTGTATGACATGACATGATCAGGGTATCATAAATGCCACTCCTGCAAATGCGTCGACAATACAATCCTTCAACAACTATCATCCGCGATCATGCTTAACGTCTCCAGCTCGGTGCGAACCATTCGATCAAAATCCGTTCTCTCAATGCCACTGTTCCTCGAAAGTCGAAATAAGCTCTTGATGCTCGTACTTATATGCTGTTTGACAGCTATCTCGGCCACTGACTGAGACTGGGCGGACTGTTCTAGCTGCGTGATTGTGGTCGATCTCGGCCTTGATGATATTGCCGTGGGATAACTGGGATCCAGATCAGCTGGTTCGTCGCCATTTTCATTGGCATTCCCATTAGGTAAAACCATAGAGCCTTGAATAGGAGCCCATTCTGGTTGTCGTATTTGCTGCATTGAAGGGCTTATCGCATTGCCATTTAAAGTGGACTCCCCAATTGCCTCCCGATCTCCCGACGGATCATCATTGTCCATTTCTGGTTGCACTTGAGCGTACCGTGCGTAATGATCAGCTTCTGAAGTCGTCCTAGCATGTGTGTTCAAAGCCGTAGAAGGACCAGGTGATTTGGCCGCGGGGGTCCTCCCTCCCGGGGTTTGATCATACTGAGCCCAATAGTCATCGTCATCATCACTCTGGTCCTCGACAATAGTAGGTACGTTGTTGGTAGCCCGTTGTGTCACTGTATTCTCTTCTCCGTGCCTCAGGGCTTCATCCATCATTTTATCCTGGAACCTTTCGTCTGCCTGCGCCATCGTAGGCCACCAGGTCTCCGAAGTAACGGATTCGTCTCCTTCCAACGGCCGAACTTCTGATGCATGCCATCCATCACCACCGCCCTCCGGGTCCCCTACGCACCATAGATAGATAATGATCAAACCCATGTCTGTAACCACAATCTTCGCTTGTAGGGTCTCTTCATCGAGTCGACGGTAAAGAATATTTGCCACCTCCCCAAAATCTATTTCTCCAGAAACCGGATGTAACTCAAATGCATCACTCTCGGAGACAACGTCCACAAGTTTCTGCGCGGGTCCTGATTCCCAACATAATAATGGCAACCAGGATTCCGTTGGTGATGATGCACTCGCAGCAAGGAGTTGAACACGTTGGCGAAGAATAGGTGTCAGTAGGGGGAGTAATGCCGGCGGTGGGCGAGGAGAGACGAATGATGTTGGGAGACAAGCGAGCAGTGGTGGCAGAAGACCTTTGTAGTCAGGCGGAGGGATGTATTGTACCATGGTGAGGAGGCAGTACGGCAGTGGGCGGAGAGGAGTAGAGAGAGCTGGAATTGAAGGCTTTTTGCATGTAAGAAGATGTCATCAATAGGGTCAGCCGGGGTAGATGTGGTGCAGTCAGTTAGAGGGTAATGTTCCGTTGTGAGAAATCGCCGTTATTTCAAGGAGTGCGGTGGAGAGGGTCGCTTCGACCTATGGTACCGGTGGACTCCCTTCATCCGAGGCGTAGCAACAGACCATAATCATTTTTATGGGGCATGCTTGGTTTGGTCACGATGCAGCGGAATGACGCCGGAGAGGTGACTTTTCAATCCCCGGGGAGGGGAATTTGTTCCTGCTGGTATGCGTCTGCGGGGACTCGTTTGCAATTCGCTATGGTAGAATAGACCCATTCCGACCGCCTTTACTAAAGTAATTGAGCATGGTTTTGCAGCAGGTTGCGCCTTAACTGCCGGGATCGGCCGCAGCTACCTCAGAATAATTATCTAGGTAGGTTCTCTAGGTAGGTTCTAGTCGAGTCTCTCAAAGCAAGCCTCAAAGGTCAAAGGTCAATGGTCAATGGTCAATGCACGGTGATTTCATTGTACAGAGTACTTTAGTACGCCCCATTGCTGCACTGCTTTTATAGAACGTAAGAACATACCCCAGATGCTCAATGAGCTCATTGTTGACCTACTCATCAGGGCTTTGTCCTGGCCGTCTATCTCTGAATCCAGTCCACATTTTTCATCCTCCTCCAACGGGGTCCCAGGCTTAATCAGAGCGTGCACAATCTTGACTGGTTCTCTGCAGCTGCTCGATCCCTGCGCAACCTGAGGTAGAGCAATGTTGAATAGGTGGCAAGAAGGTATGCTCGAAGGCTGACTTTAAGTTATGCCCCCGTTCCTGACTTCTCTCTCGTAGTTGTGATCTGCAAGAGAATGCCATCATTATCAGTGTATCCCTCTCTAGCTTGAGCCATCAAAATCGTAGAACATGCTAAGCTCCCCGGCTACTCTTGCTGTAGGTCTACAGCGTCTTTGGGTGTCTTGTGCCTGTCGATTTGGGCCTGATCGGGCTATGCATAGCCTTTATCCATGAATAGTTGGAGATTTTCATTCTTGTGTGCCTTGTTAAGTTTTTGCGTCCGGTACCATCTGTCTTCCTTGCCGCGGGCGATCTGAAGGCATGTCCTACCGCCTGCACCAAATGCAATCGAGCTTTGCATTTACCAAGCCACCCACTGCTTTGTATCTCCCTTTGACTTCATTTCGTGTTCCGAATGCTGCCAGTACCTAAGAGTCTCGCATCAGAGCTGCTATTCGTGAGGTCAAAACGGTGTTGGCGTTTGATCAGGAGAGGGACACGGTCACTATTCTGTCAGTGGGCCAGAAGTAACATTGGCCAAAGTAACATTAACCAGCGACAGCCGCACCGAAGAGTCAATCGTCGATTCCTCAACAGACCCGAAGCAATTGATCGTATAAGTGGGGTCTATTTAGAAATACCATTGATCAGCTCAAGCCGGAAACTTGAGGTAATTCGGCTCTGCTTCGCTTTGCTGCAGCCTAGAGTTACTTGTCTTGCTCACGACTGAGGGTACTGTGTCTTCGGATTCTAAGGGTTGTGATGGTCGTAGCGGCTTCAGGGGCTAGCCCTGAGGGCTGGTAAGGCATGTTAGATCTTCAAAGGGGCGGTCCAGTAATGCTTCTTTTCCTATGACAATACAACGAGTCAACAGGGTGTAGGTAATATTGAGCGAGGCCGCGAAGGTGTAGTATCCATCCAGTTCCTTTCGGTCAATGCCCTTAGGCGCCACTGGAATCGTCAAACGGAGGTTGTGTTGCGACCCCTTCTCTATGGTCACGTCTGTTAACTGATTTGCAGAATCCCTAACATTTTGCATAGAATCCGTCAGTTTCGAACGTTATCCACGTAGGTAGCCCACCTTATGCTGCTGTAGAGGTTCGATCAAGTATTCGTTCAGACGCAGGTTTTGGAAGTCAGAGGCCAATCTGGAAGTTGCGGCTGGTTGATGGTGGGCTCAAATGCTTGTGCATGAGCGCCATCAGAGAAGAGATAAGGCTCACCGCTCCTGATTCAAGAGGGTAGCCTTGTCGGAGAGATTCAATTTCGCATCTAGTACGCCCATAAAAGGACATTGTGCGGACTGGAAACTCTATGGCATTAATCAGCACAGATCAAATTAATGGCAATTGCATAGCATACTTCTGCTTGTTCTTGCCATCCCGCGAACTGGTCCTTCTGTGTGGTTCTGTCAACAGATGTATGACACTTGAGCCTTGAATCATAAAGCAAATGCTGCAGAGGTCTGATTGAGAAAGTTCCGTCTATAAGACAGGCATTCGCAAGCCGTTAGGAGTTGACGCAATTTGTATATTCGCTGCTGGTCTCAAGTGTCGTTGCCTTCCATAAACAGCTGGTACGAGCCCTAATCTGCATCATCTAGATGCTCGTGAAGTGTGGCTCCGGATTGCTATTGCCGACCCTGTTGCTGAGTGCCTAGAAGATCAATGGAATACTGTGAACATATGAGGGTGCTCAAGAAAGAGTTGTAACAGATGGTCAGTAATTCAATCTCACAGAAACGGACCGTTCCGTTGTCACGCAAGCCTGCTGCATTAGCCTTGTCGCCGCACGACCGTTCTTCACCCTAATTCCTTTCTTCTTCTGCGGCATAGTGTCTAACATTGTCAGCTCTGATGATGGCTTTGATCTCGAGCTCTTTGTCTGTTCAAAGAGGTGGATAGTTCGCTTTTCTGAGAATCTTTCAGCCCCTTTGTTGGCCAACCCATGTACCGGAACCATTCGTCTCCACAAGCTCGTGAAATCACATTTGGCTACAGTTCTGCAGGAAGAGCGGTACACGACTATCATTAGGTGTAGCATATGATGGTGCAAGCAGAAGAGTATGTGCGATGATTATTCTGCGTCCAAGGACTTTGCTCAAGACCTATGGTCAGCGATAGATCTACGGCGTGTCCTCGGATTTCCGTAGAAGCGTGCTAGGCACGGTCTACTTGATGAACAGCATCCTATTGTCCCTGGAATACTGTCTTCAGGAAAGGAGAGTGCAGATTCTAACGCCGAGCATTGTCGAGACTCTTTCCTAGGGCAACCTCGAGGTCTCCCTGTGCAGCGGATGTGTCTGTGAAGGCGACCAAGCTTCTCCACAGGAGAGTGAACGTCACCGTAACACCTCAGAGTATCATCCCTGCAACCATATTCCCAATCACCCATCATAATTCTCGGCTACTCACACATTTCCACATGTCAACCAACAAACTCCATTTCGACTACTAAAGTACCATCGCTCGCTCATTTCTTATATTATCCGTGATACCCAAACAGGCTTGATTCCGACCAGAGAAGCACCTCGCGGAAAACCTACAGCTCCCACGACATGATCAAAGCTTGACCCAGATCCTCCGTCGGACACAGAAGAGAAACAGTGGAAGCACTGCTAATATCACATCAATCGCAAGTCTATCGCCAAAAGTGTACGTTCTCGTGATTTATCATCATCGCATCGAAACGATTTTATCGTTCGAAGTAGCTATCTCAATGCCTCAGGCATCAAAGAAGGCCAGAGCACGACATCCGGCCAATTACTGGACCACTGAAGAAGTGGTCCTAGCAGTATTTCTGAGAAGTCGCAGGGTGAAAGACAGGGCAATCCTCGCCATACTGAACGGAAGATTCGCCCCCAAAGTCAGACAAGCTGGGGGTCTAAGAAGTAAAATGCAAGCCGTCAGGGCTAGCGAGAGTGAGTCAGGTCGCATAGACTTGACTCACGACAAAAATTTTACTCGCATACGAGATGTGGACCGATGGATTGCAAGCGAAATAGAGGACGTCCACGCGCGGTCGGGGTTGCTCACATTTACAGAGCACGAGCTTGAAGTCATGGGTTTGGTAAGTCAACATAGGAATTGAAGCTTGTGCACATATACTGAAGCGATTGCCACAGGAACAACATCACCTGAACTTCAGCAGTGAAGACTCCCTGCTTGTGGCCGGCCCCAGTCAGGTGCCTGCAAATCAAGCGACAGGCAGAAGAGAAGACTCTCTGCCTGCGGCGGGTCCCAGCCAAGAACTGGACCAGAGGACTGGGCAGGCAATGACCGGACAAAGACAGATGTCCGATTTCCCAACCCTCAATCCCAACGGAACACCGGACCAATCTATGTGGCCGGTCTGGGACGCCACTCTCGAAGCACTGTTCCCTGGTTTGGGGCCGCCCGCGACCCCAGGAGAGTCTTCTTTCACTATGCAGTCCGGGGCTGGTGATGAAAGAGCCCATGATCCCTACGACGAGAGACAAGAGTTCGAGGAATGGTATGACCCGGAGGGAGAAGAAGGTCAAGATGAAAACGAGGAAGATGAAGAAGATGAAGATGAGAACGAGGAGGATGAAGTCGGTGAAGATGACGATGACGATGACGCTGAATATCGCTTCCAAAGAGACGAGAACGATAACTGTTGGTATGATGAGGATCAAGAGGAGGAAGATGTATAGGAGAAAGATTTGCCAAACTCCTGAGATGAACATCTGAACGTCCAGTACACCCGTCAAAACCCGATGACTTGGGCTCGCTTTCATCTAAATCAACAGCCACTACAGTAGCATTACTGCTTCAACTCAGTCCATGCCTAGCTTTTCTCGAGAAACTCTACACATCCCATGTTCGCAACCGCATCGACGCACATTACTGAGATAGCACTGTTCTGTGCACTTTACCGGAAAACCAGTGACCTTGATCGGGCCCTTTTCCCTTCCAAACAAGCAGCCAATACCGCAGCGTCAAGCCTCAACTACTCCTGTTTTCAGATCTTTAGAAAAGATCGCTCCTGCCCCATGCCGCATTTGCGTCAAAGCTCAATCCGAGGCTTCGAGCATTCGGTACCGCTTCCACATTCCAATCTTTCTCACGCTATTACGAAGGTTCGGACTCGGCTTGGGCTTCTGTAATATTTTCTCTTTTCCTGGGTTCGTCTTTGGTACTCTAATATCCAACCCCCCCTATCCTCCAATGAGAATATCTACATCACTGGCATGTAACATCACAACATGCCATATGCTCTAATACTCGATTTCTGTCGGATCCGAAATAGATGACCGAGGAAACGCGGAACCTCAAAGCATTGGATCTCTAGCTTTCACACTTTACGCAAAAGAAAAGCGTTATCCTATATGCATCGTTTTGAAATGCGCAACATGAGATGGCGAGCGATCAGGGCCAGCTGCAGGAGTCAGGTAGCAAGAGTTGCTTCCTCGACCCAATCAAAGCATTGAAGAGGTTCGTAGCCTACTAAGGCCCTAGAACAGCTACTGGCACGAACCTGTCACAGTTCCTTTTTGGTCAATTCATAAACAGATTTCATTGTGGGATGGGGCACATGGTACAAGCAGGCGGACTTCGTTAGATATTGATTGATAAAGACACGCCCTGTAGATTTAGTACTATGAGTAGTGCAACTGCCAAAATGCTGGGAATGCTCACTGATGGCTAGATGACGGCACTTTACAGCTACATGCTTGCAGCAATAGCACAAGCATCTTGAGATGTATCAAAGATCTTCTCAAAGAGCTACCGGGCAGAAAGTAGCCGACTAACATTAGTACGCTGCCCTCAACCAGGAAGCTACCCTTCTTTAAAGGAGTTCCCCTGGTCTCTCCACCATGGTCTTCATCTCCATATGCACCGCGCTTTACGACTATACCCCACAGAGTGATAATGAGCTTGCTATACAGGAAGGGGAGCTGATATACGTACTTGAGAAAAGTACCGAGGATGACTGGTGGAAAGCGAAGAAGCGGGCGCCGAGCGAGGATGATGAGGAGCCTGTTGGCCTGATCCCTTGCAACTACGTTGAAGAGGTTAGTTTTTGGTTCCAAGTTGGAGAAAGTCTGCTGGAGCTATAGTCTACGTCTCATTGGACAGATTAGTATAGCAAAAGTGCTGACAGTAGCCCCTCGTAGGCTGAACCCACGAAGCATGCCAAAGCACTCTATGACTATAGCCGCCAGACAGATGAGGAGCTCTCCTTCTCGGAAGATGCGATACTTGAAGTCTACGATGATACATCCGACCCCGAGTGGACGTTGGTGGGACTCGACGGCGAGTTTGGCTTTGCGCCTGCGAACTACATAGAGATTACAGGCAAAGCCGAGCAGAAGTCCCAACCACCAGCCCTGTCACCACAGACTTCCGAAAGAGATGTGGAGCCTGAACAGCCTTCAAGTCCTATTTCGCCGGTCTCGCCAGCCCGTGCTGGACCAGCAGCTGCAATCGCGGGGATCATGCACCAGAAGTCCCCCTCGACAGATTCAGCACCAGCTAGTAGTGCAAGCTTACCACCTCGAAGACCACAATTTACGCCAGAAGACTCGGAAGAGGACACGGCAGCACCATCCCTTCCTCAACGTCCGCCTTCTCAACAGCTCTCTCCTCCGCCGCAATACACTACAGCTCGAAGTCCCGAATCCCCAGGAGTAGCCGCTTCGCCGCCTTACAATCGAGCCATGCCTCAAAACTACGACGAAGATCGACCGCTGGGTAATAGTGGAGGGTTCCATCTCTACAATGTCAACGAGGTTGTATCTGCTATGGGTAGAAACAACAAGCTACCCACAGTACTTGGTCTCAACGTAGCTACTGGGGTCATCATGATTGCGCCGGAAAAGTCTCGAGATGGACCGCAGCAAGAATGGACCGCGGAGAAGCTTACCCATTATTCAATAGAAGGCAAACATGTCTTCATGGAGCTGGTAAGACCGAGCAAGAGCATAGACTTTCATGCGGGTACGAAGGATACAGCACAGGAAATAACGGCGGCTCTTGGTGACATAGCAGGCGCTTCCAGGGGCGAAGGTCTACGAGAAGTAATAGAAGCAGCGTCTGGAGGACCTGGGCGAAAGAAGGGCAAAATTCTATACGACTTCATGGCGCAAGGTGATGATGAAGTGACTGTCGCTGCTGATGATGAGGTTGTTATTATCGATGATACGAAGAGCGAGGAATGGTGGATGGTAAAGCGATTAAAGAACGGGAAGGAGGGGGTCGTACCCAGCAGCTACGTCGAAATCACAGGTTTTGTACCTCCTCCTCGATCCAGCTCGGGCCTCAATGCCGCAAAGTCGATAGTGGAACAAAACAGATTAGAAGAAGAGAGACTGGCCAAGGAAGCTGCAAAAAGCTCGAAGGGGCAGAATGGAGGTGATACAAAGGGCTCTGAGGTAGGCCCAGGCTTGAAGCTCCCCGAAAGGGGTAGTAGTATAGCTCGTGGGGACTATAGTAACCATACGTCACAGCGAAGCAAAAAGGACAGCAAGCATGGAAGATCGTCTTCGACTTCCAAATCAAGTGAGTATAACGCATTATTTCAAGGCTCATCTGCTCATATTGGAAATAGAACCGAACATGTCAAAAACGAGGACCTGGACGGATCGATCTGGATCTTTTAAGGTTGAAGCGGAGTTTATTGGGTTGAAAGATGGCAAGATACACCTTCACAAGCTCAATGGTGTCAAGATCGCGGTTCCTGTGAGCAAAATGGCAGTTGAGGACCTCGAATTTGTTGAGAAGATCACCGGTCAATCCCTTGATGATGAGAAGCCTCTGTCCGAGATCCGCCGAAGGAGTACCCAGTCAGTGAAAGAAAGTGACCGAAGGAAAGTGCAGGCAGCTCCAGTTTCGAGGTCAGGAGCCACGATCGAGCAGGCTAAACCACCCAAGCCTGAAGGTCCGGAGTATGACTGGTTTGACTTCTTCCTCAAAGCTGGAGTCAGCCCGTATCAATGCGAGAGATATGCATTCAATTTTTCAAAAGATTCGATGGATGAGAATGTGCTTGCAGATATTACAGCCCCAGTGTTACGAACATTGGGCCTCAAAGAAGGCGATATATTACGAGTGATGAAATATCTAGATACCAAGTTTGGTCGCACAGGTAGGTTGAAAATGACTCTGCTCCAATTATTGATGATGCCAAAGCTGATATGAGGGAAGGGGCAACATCTCCAGATAACGTGGGAGGTGGTCTCTTTTCTGGACCTGGGGGCGCTCTCAGGAACAACACTCGCAAAGGTCGTCCGGCGCCTGCAGTGCAAAGTGACGATGTGGTGGACGCCAACATGTTGAAGCTAAAAGACGCAAGTGAAGAAAAGGCCAAAGAGCGAACAGAGACACCTTTGGCCCGTGCGCCTGCTCCACCAGAGAAAGATGCTAATGGCTTTGACGACAACGCTTGGGATATCAAGCCTTCAAAGCAACCCGCGCAGCAACCGTCACAGAAGCCGGCAGAGGCTTCTCCGGCAACGAGCATTCCACCTCCTCAGCAGACGTTAACCGGCTCACTGCTGGATCTCTCGCTTTTATCGCCGCCACTCCAGCCTACCCCAGTGCAGAATACATCCGTTCAGCAGCCTCAACAAGTGCAGAACCCACAATCACCACCACCAGCTCTCCCACAACAAGCAATGCAACAGCAGTCCGTGCAACAGCAGCCTACAGGAGCTAATCCGTCGTTCTTTTCGCAGCTGGGACCCCAACCTACAGGTGCCCAATTTTCACAGCAGAATCCCCCACAACAGTCTTTTGGCATTCCACAACAGAATCAACAGAATCAACAGACATTCCAAAATCAACTACAGCCACAACAGACTGCAGCCCCAAGGCAACGGCCACAAGCCCCTCAACAGACTCAATCAGGTCCATTATTGCCACCACCGCCAGCTCGACCATTATCAGCACCACAGACTCAACCACAAAATAGCAACTTTGGCCCACCTCCTTTGCAGCCTCAGCTAACAGGGTACCAACCACAAACCCATCTACAACCTCAGATTGCGGTCCCCGGTCAAAGTCTCAATGATATGAATCAACAAAGGCTACAACAACAACAACTCGGACAGCAGCAGCAATTCCAGCAGCAGCAATTTGGGCAGCAATTACAACCCCAGCCAACTGGCTTCGGGCAACAATTGCAACAACAGCCGACTGGCTTCGCACAGCCTAACCAACCCTTTACTCAGTTCAATAATGGATTAGTCCCCCAGCAGACAGGCTTCGGGCAACAATTCCCACAACAGCCAGGGTTGCAGAATTTGCAAAATCCATATGTGAATGGCCAGCAGGCTGGGAGTCCTTTTGCGGATCCTCGGATACAGCAGCAAACGGGGGCCTTTCAACCTTTACAAGCGCAGAATACTGGCTACCAACCCCAATTCCAGCCTTCGATGCAGCCACAGCAGACTGGAATCAATTCTGTCCTACCTCCAGCATTGCAGCCGCAACAGACAGGAGCCAATGGGTACTCTAGGCCTAGCTTTGGTCAAGCGCCTCCGCTCATGCCACCGATGCCGCCAATGCCTCAACAGCAACCAGCTGCTGCACCATTACTGCCTCAAAAGACCGGCCCTGCCCCTCCAGTGCGATTTGGAACTCCAGCGAACAAGTTAGTACCTCAGAAGACGGGACGTGCAAACCTTGCGGCAGCTAGTAAGTGGAGTCTTCTTTTGACCGTTTGTACGAGGACTAACACGTATATCTAGCGCCTTCGAACCCATTTGGCTTCTAGAATATGAGCGTAATGCTCTCTTTTGATGGTTTCAGGCAATTGGAAGGTTTGCATCGTTGGACTAATGCAGGGGACTAGGTAATCCAGCATATGTAAATAGCACCAGCATTATTTGTGCCATAATTGGCATCATTGGGAGCAATAGGTCTATATAGCACAGTGTTCAAGGCTCTCGGCTTCGATTCATTAGAGTCATTGTAGGGCGGTGTGTTCTGGTGTACTGTTAAAAGGTACTAATACTACCAGCAACGTTGCCGGGAATATTTGCCGAGGCTGTCCGCCACATCTGCTTGGAGATGCTTGGAGATGCTTACAGCTTTGTTTGTAATCAACCACAAAGACTTCGATTTCTCCACCAATGCGGTCAATGTGTATCTGCTCATAAGTGAAAGCCTTGTTGTGGTCATCACTGACTAACTATCTCTAAGCATTGCGAAATCTGCTCAGTATTTACTTCTCCAACTCTCATCTTTCCCCAACCTTTGTCCACGAACAGAAGCTTCTAGCATCGCTTCATTCTGTCTCTATTCCTATAAATCTCCTTCATCTCTCATGATCCCATGAAGTTGCTTCTCTCATCTTCAATCATCTCTGTAGCAGCGATCTTGATCCATATTACCCCGTTACAGTCGCAGATCACCGACTTACTCCATCAAATCCAAATCCCTTTGACAAATCTCTTTCCAGCAGGGCATAACACCTCGAACTCTTTAGCACCCAGACCTACGACTTCATTCTTCGGTCTGCCACTTGTACCACCCACGTTCTTCGCTCCGAACAAGCCCGTCAACATGAGTGTTCCACGTGGAATTCGGCAGGCGTTCCTTGCCATTGAGCAATCAGAGGGCGCTGGTGCGAGAGTCCGAAGATCGATTGGCACACCAAAGCTACGGAACTTTTCGCCCTTCCTCATGCTTGACCACTTCACCATCTCCCCAGGCGCTGGCTTCCCAGATCACCCCCACCGGGGGCAAGAGACAATCACATACCTCCTCAAGGGTGCTGTAGATCACGAGGACTTTGCAGGCAATAAGGGCACGATTGAAACAGGAGATCTACAATTCATGACTGCAGGTCGGGGTATAATGCACGCGGAAATGCCACGGCAGAATCCAGATGGAAGCGCCAATGTGGGAATGCAACTGTGGGTGGATCTACCCGAAAAGCTGAAAAAGTGCGAACCGCGATACAGAGATCTGAGAGCTGCTGAGATACCCACAATCCAAGTCGACGACGGAAAAGTCACCGTCAAAATCATCAGCGGCCAAAGCCACGGCACAGACAGCGTCCAGGAACTCGCCTACACCCCTGTCTGGATCTTCGACATGACAATAAAACCTGGCGGCAAGATTACTCAACCCCTTCCTATCGGCTGGAACGCCTTCGCCTATACCTTCAAAGGCTCAACTGCCTTCGGAGTGGGCAAGGAGCAAACTACGGTCGGACAATATCATAATGTCGTCTTTGAACAGAAAGGCGACTCGGTGAGCGCAGAGGTGTCGAAGGACGCGAAGGAGGATGGACAATTTATATTGGTGGCAGGATTGCCGCTGGATCAGAAGGTGGTGCAGTATGGACCTTTCGTGCTGAACTCGCAGGAAGAGGTCTATCAGGCAATGCTTGATTATCAGAGCCATGCGAATGGGTTTGAGAGGGCAAAGGGGTGGCAGAGTGAGATTGGGAAGAGTATGGTGCATTAGGGGATGGATGTTAATACATGGCTTAATGATTGCATGTCTGCGGGTGTCATGAGCGGGAAGCGACAACTGGGCTATGGGTTTGGGGTCTAGGCTTGTAAATAGATGATAGGTACTTGGAAGTTGAAAATGTTCCTTCCTTTCCAAGACCGACTGTTTCCGCAGCCCTTGCCTCTGTGTCGTTTTTGTTCGACCGTAGCCTCAACACGTTAATGGCTCCCAAACATAATGCTGTATGCTCCTCACGTCCTAATCAATTCCTTTTCCCTTTTTTCACCACTAATGCACAAGCACAACCGGCTTCCCCTTCTCCCACCCCTCCAAACTCTCCCTAACATTCTCCCAATACCTCAACCTCACCGCCTCCCTCTTCGCGCCCTCAATATCATCATCCCCAAAACACCTCTCCAACACCCCCTCACTCTCCCTAATCCGCTCCTGATTCACCGCCTTCAACCCCTCCAACTCCCCCTCCTCCTCCGCGCTCTCAATCGCCTCCCGCACCTCCAACACCTCCATCAATAACTCCGCATCATCTACCTTGGCGGTTTCATCTTCTGCAACGTCAATCCCCCGCAGGCTGAGGAGGTATTGTGCGCGTTTGAGGGGGGAGAGCAGCGTGCTGTAGGCGGCATTTATTAGCGCGGAGGTTCCTTCTGCGCGGGATTTGTTGGCGCCCGGGTGGCGATCGGGGTGGGCGAGGGTTTGCAGCTGTAGGAATTCTTTGCGGAGGGCGCGGGTGTCGATTATGAAGGGGCCTTTGGGAGGGGGGCCGGAGGCAAGCGTCTTGGGGAAGAGGTCGTAGTATATTGGGGTGGAAGGTCTTTGCGGTGGTGGTTTGGAGGGGTCGGAATCAGTGGAGGCGTAGCGACGAGGGAGGTAGCTGGAATGGTGGACAGGTCTGGAGCACTTGGAGGCTTGGAGAGGTAGGTGGTGGATATGACGTTGTGCGGTGGATGTGAGGGTTATGTAGCGTTGAAAGGCGGAGAAGAAGCGGTTGCTATTGCTGAGCGAAGGCTGCTTGGACATGTTTACAGTTTAGAGGTTTGAATGGAGATATATGGGGGAACTTGTGTGCTGTCCATATGTGTAAGAAGAGATGATGAGGGCAAGGAATCGCAACAAGTCTAGCCTCGGCTCAGCCCTATCAAAAGATTATCAAACACTTGATGCCACCTTCACCTTCCAACATTGTTTCTTTCTGCAATGCAAGAGGACAATGAAGCGTCGGATAATATGGCTGGCAGCTGCCAGCATAACATATGGTAGCCCGCATGTTTTCAGCGTTGGTGACGATTTGCTTGCTTATCCACAAGTGAGTCGTCCAAGGCTACGAGATCGATGTTTTTACTGAATGGTCATAGTACGAAGTCATCTTCTCAGACAGCTTCATCTCAGATAATGAAGCCGAATCGCGTCTAGCACTCGCAGCTTCTCGCTCCTCCACAACTACCCAAAGCGTCTCTACCCTTTCCCAAGATGCTTCCACTTCCCCTACTCCAGCCGCCGAGCTCTCCCAACGGCGGCAGCAACCCGACTCCTCTGACCTTCCTACCGACACGGACTTCCCAACCGAATCCTACGAACGCATGATCTTAAATTCCAAACCCTACCTCTGCACAATCCCCAAGGTCTCTCCCCCATCCAAAAACACCACCACCCACGCCCGGGCTGCTGCCGAAGAAACCGCCGAGCTCGCCCGCGCCACCGACCGGGGCTACGACCTCCTCAAATCAATGTCTGGAAGCTGTCTCTACTTCATCTCCGGTTGGTGGTCCTACAGTTTCTGCTACAACAATCACGTCAAACAATTCCACCAACTACCGCCGGGGAAGGGCACGCCTATTTTCCCGCCGGTAGAAGATCCCGCTACTCCGAGTTACGTGCTGGGGAAGTTTGGCGAGGTGAAGAATAAATTCGCAATCGATGGCGCTGGGGGAGGTCCAGATAGGGAGGCGGGACTGCCGCCGGAGCAGGGGGAGGAAGGGCGCACAACGGAGATTCAGGCCAAGGGGACGAGCTCGACGAGATATCTGAGTCAGAAATTGAGTGGTGGCACGACGTGCGATTTGACAGGGAGTCCGAGACGGGTAGAGATACAATTCCATTGTCATCCGCAGAGCGCGGATCGGATTGGTTTAATCAAAGAGGTCAGCACGTGTAGTTATTTGATGATTATTTATACGCCGAGACTGTGTGATGATGTGGCATTTTTACCGCCGAGGGAGGAGAGGGCGGCGGGGATTACGTGTCGGGAGGTTGTGAGGGAAGAGGAGGTCGAGGAGTGGGAGAGGAGGAAGAGGGGCGAGGCGGAGAGGAAATTCGTCGGTGATGGGGGAAAGGAGAATGTGAAGGGAAGACCGGTTGTTGCGGGCATTGAAGTTGGAGGGATGAAGCTCGTTGGTAGAGATGGGAAACGATTGGAAACTCCGCAGACCGTGCAACCGGGTAGCGGCCAGGGGCAAGGTGGGGATGACGATGGGGGCAATGCGGTTACGCTTGTTACGCAGGAGGCGAGGGAGAAAGGGGGAAGGATGAAGAGGGTGGGTGATAGGGAGTTGAAGAAGATGGGACTTGATCCGGGGG
>NAPT01000578.1:0-19226 GCA_002927785.1 Cladonia uncialis
GATGAAGGGGGAGTTGGGGCCGATGTCTGATTGGGCGCTTTGGGTGCCGAGGGGTGTGGGGAGAGTGAGGAGGGCTGTTGGGCCGGTTAGACCGGAGAGGATGGCGCCGCTGGATACGTTTGTGGGGAAGGAGAATGAGAGGGAGTAGCCGCTTGGGAGGGGAAGGCCTGTTGGTGGCATTATTCCACCAGTGGGACGGGGGAAGCCTGTACCGGGCATTGTGCCTGGCATTGTACCAGACATGCCGGATCCGCATGGGACTGAGATGTTATATGGACCAGTGGTGTTTTGATATGGTGCAGTGAGTGGGAGAACGGGAGGTGCACCCGAAGATACGCCCGAGGGACTATTGTTCGGGGGTGGTATAGGTGCATTGAAGGTGGGCGCTGAAGCTGGAGTAATGGGAGGCTGGGCTGGTGGTTGGACGTTTGGCGTGGTTGACGGCGCTGCTGCAGGAACGCTTTCCGGTAGTTCATTGCTGGGGATGGCTGGAAGAATTGTTGGTGCAGCAGGCAGTGAGGGTATAGCAGGGGCTGCAGATGGGGCTGCTATATTTGTAGGTAGAGCAGGTGCTGGTATCTGGCTGCTAAGTATAGCAGGACTTGGTCCTGGTGCAGGACCACTGGTCTGAACAGGCAATTGATTTTGGCCTTCACCAGTCGGCACTGAGCCAGCTAATGGAACATTAGAGGGAGTGGCAGGTATGGCATTAGATGGAGCAGCGACTGGGGATATTTCGGGACTGCCTGCATTACTTGGACAAGCTGGGGCCGGCCCAGCTATGACGGTCACAGTAACAGTCACCGTTTGCGTCTGCACCTGCGGAGTGATGGTTATCGTTTGGGTTTGTACCTCTGGAGCGATTGTAATTGTTTGCGGAGCCGCTGTCACAGTGATAGTCTCCGCGGGTAGAGTAACGGTTTGCAGAGGCAACGTCACAGTCTGTGGAGGTTGATATTGATCGCTCGGTGCACTCGAGCCAGCTGCGGCAGCGGCGCTTTCTATGGCCAGAGCTGCAGGAGGTTGGAAGGTGGGCGCTGCTACTAGTCCAGCGCTCCCCAGCGGATTGTACGGTGACGTATAGTTCTGATATGGGGCTCCTTGGGTGGGATATGGCTGCAAGCCCCCACTGGTAGCGCTGCCATGGCCAGTATTTGCAGTACCAGTAGGCGCAGTGGAAGGACCTGTCCCCGTGGAGAATGGATTTGTGAAAGACGACCAGGCGCTGGGCAAGGCTACTGAACCAGAGTAAAGATTGGTGGTTGGGTAGCGATTCTGCCTTGGTCCTAGGAGGTCTCGGGCGGGGCCACTATCCTCCCCAGACATTTTGTTTGGCGCACACTGACTCGTATAGAGAAGGAAAGGTATGAGAAGTAAGGTGGTAAAGACAGACATCATGGCTCTCCATTGAAGAGTCCACGAAAGCAGAAAAGGAAGGACGAGAAAGACTGTGATTGGAGTTTAGAGGACAGGGTGAGTGGACATCTTTCGAGGCCTCCTTGATAGAGTCCCCATAAATTAGAATTATACGATCACACCCAAAGCCTGCCATAATCCTGTCATTCCCAAAAAGTCACATGGAGGTCGCTTTTGCGCTCGAATCAACAAATCTTCCTTGAACAAGAAACTGGGGATAAAACGGCCCTTGAACCTTCAAATCACCGAACAGGAGACCAGAAATCGCATTGACACGGGATGAGGGCATAGCACGTTTGGAGCGCATAGATATATTGAGATGTTTCGGGGAAGAGTGAAACAGTGAAGGCGTGAATTATCTGCATTGAAGCGACGCGGCTGTAGAACTACACCCTACACCAACACCGTACACCGTACACCTATTTGTAGAAGCTTTCGGGGCGTTGGTGGCGCAAGGGACTCCCGTAGCTCACCAACCTTAAAGGGGTCATCAGGGGTTACAAAGGCTTCACCCCCAGCCCGTGTAGGTGCAGCCCTGTAGGGCTGATATAGACCCTACCCCACTGGAGATACCTACCCTCTAGGTGTAGTTGGTCGCCTGGGGAATAGGATTAGACCCCAAAGCCTGGTTTCTGTGCCCCCAAGTCCAAACGGGGAATCTATGACATTGGGGAGCTTGGACGGTAAATCTTGTTTCCTAGGCGGCCAAGCTTTAGGGTCCTCACAGGGTGTTTCGCTCCCTAAAGGCATCAGCCCTAGAGGGCTCTGCTCGTACGCTTGCGAGGTGTATCCGCTTCGGGGGCCAAACCCTTCTATTCTTAAAGTCATACAGAGTACATTTGGTCTAGGTTCACGTGAAGCAAAAATATACCGCTTGGTATGTAGCATTGAAGCTAATACCTAGACAATCTATAGCTAAATTGTGACAACAAGGCCTATCAAACTTGCCTCCGACACCAAATGCATGTCTTCCAGTCTATCCAGGCAGATACATCCTACCTTCCAGATTTATTCGGACGATGAACGCTCCAATTGTGCAGCGCAAGTGTTGTTGGACCATCCAAGCGAAAGATCGTCCATGTACCAAGATACAGGCTCGTCAGCAACCGTTGCGATGATTTGGAGGCCGGACAATCCGCTGAAGCCAGCAGCGAACTCCACCTGAGCCAACGAGCAGTTCTTGAGACCAGGGCAGGGTGGCTGCCTGAACGACTGGGAGATGATGCTCTCATTGCTTCCATAAGTATAGCCTTTAACCTCAATATAACAATCATCTGGTCCGCTATTCGCACAGCCGAGCCACGCTGAATAGGCATCGATCCAATATGCACTATCAGCAGCCCGAGAGCCAGCTCCTATTTCGCCAACTAGTTCCAAACCGGCATCGGGCGAAGAATTGATGGCGAGACCGGCCTCTTGGTATACTGCAAGCTGCGGTGGAGAGTGAGGGGGAAATGGATCCGTTGGTGGAGGGACATATCCGAAGTGCTCTTCCCAATACAGCTTGCGGTACGGATTAAAGATCGGA
Source organism: Cladonia uncialis (assembly GCA_002927785.1). Classification (NCBI taxonomy): domain Eukaryota; kingdom Fungi; phylum Ascomycota; class Lecanoromycetes; order Lecanorales; family Cladoniaceae; genus Cladonia; species Cladonia uncialis. The sequence continues at coordinate 2,945 of NAPT01000578.1, forward strand.
GGAGTGTCCGTATCGTTGGGGTCAGAACCGCTGGAAAAGTGTGGTAGATCGTCAAAATCAACAACGAATCGAGGTGAAATCACGGCACCGTCGCATGCTGAAGTTGCAGGCGTGGCGGCAGTGACGAGGGACGTTGATGTGACTGGTGAGGCCTTCGATAAAAGGGACGAGGTTACAGTCAGAGAAGCAAGGACCGAGTTACTTGTCCCAGAAGCGCCTGGGGCTACGCTCAAATCCCAAGGGTAATTGCCAATTGTCGTCGTTGGAGCCGTAGCAGAGCTTAGGATTGTTTGCACTGAGCTAGAAATGGAGAGAGATACGGCTTCAAGTTGTTAGTATTTCTAGCGAATTCGGCACTATCTGCAGCACTTACCTGTAGGCAATGGCTCGGAGGCCGAAGCTGTCACTGTGACAGGCACAATAGTCTCTCCAGCCGCCGAGAGCGGCGACACAGATGCTTTTTAAGCATTATCAGTTCATGTACACATTGGACAACGTCTAGAGTACCCACTGGTAGGGAATGGCCCGAAAGCTGGCGCTGTTGCGGTGGCTGGAACAATGGTATGGGCTGCCTCTGCCGTCGTGGAGATGGGCGTTGCTGGAGGACAGTTAGTACAGGTACCAGGTGGGATAGCTAGTGCAGTATTTACCAGCCATGTGCGATGCTACTGCTTGTACAGCTGTTGGGACTGAAAGCGGAGTTTCAACGGCCTCCGAGGTTGACGGTGTCTGGCCATCAAATTCATTCGTCCACGAGACAACATGCCCATCAATCGTGTCGACAACAATATCTCCAACTTGTCTGGGCTTAAGCAGACGCGAGCGGCCAGTTCTAGCCTTGAGTAGACGCGCGGAACTTCCAGTACAAGTCGCCTTGGGGTGTGAAGTTCCTTGCAAAGAAGTAGCTTTCTCAGTAACACTCAAAGAAGGGTTGATGTGGCCTTTGGATTTGAGAAGTGTTGTCATCGTTGCGTTCCAGCCGCTTCGTGCGTGTCCAAAGTACAGTCCAGCAGACGCTGAAGCTCCATACCTCGAGGAGTGAGCAAGGGTCTCGATGACCGTGACATCGATGGTCGTCGTCTCTGTGGAGCTGCTTGTGGTTTGGGCTGATGCTAGTTCCGAAACCGGTGGACTTGGGTTAGCCGTGACGATTGTCGAAAGGAGTGTCAAGTAGCTCGTCGAGGTAGCAGATTGGCCTTGCGAGACTGTCGAGACTGGGGTAATCTCGGGCTGGAGAGTAATGAAAGCGGTGCTAGTGACTAACGATGCTGTGGCTGGTGGCGTCTGCCCACCGAACCAGCTCGTAGTGTCATTGTCCACAGTGAAAGAGTAAGTACCATCGCCAGTGGGAGGCGTAACGTGTACAACACTGATGGTCTGCGTGGAAACAACTGAGCTTGTAACCGTCACGGTGACAGCATTGGAAGTTGCTGCTGCGCTCTCGATGGCGGAATTTGCTTGGCTAACAGTGTAGAGCGTTTCTGTGGTTGGGGAGGCAGGCATAGTGATGTAGACTGGGGCAGGGTCAATATCAACGATACGAGCAAGAGAAGTGGGAACTCACTGGTTGACACGGACACAGGGCTGGTGGGACTATTGCAAGCTGGCTCGACCCTTCAACACACATCAGCACCAAAAACCTGTCTCGAAAACGTCTTGCGCCTTTCTACTTACTCTGTTGTGGCTGCTACTGCGCCCAGACTAACTAGAACAAGAGGTTTTAAAGAACGCATCTTGGGCAATGGAAGGTAGGCAATGAGTGACTAGATAAGTATCTATAATGCAATGGCTACAGAGTGCCGGTGCGCAGGGAATGCAATGCAGGGAACGTAGTAGGTTAAATGAGTGTGGTTGAGGATGTTCATAGGAAGGCGAGGCGAAGATGGAAAAATATATCTTTGTTTTTGTTTTCAGTGAATCTCGGTACTCCTGCCTCACAAGGCTATGGTAACACATACACAGTAGCGGCCGCTGCGTTTGAGCGGGGTACTCTTCCTTAATTTCTCCGGGTAGTTGATGTTTGATTTGCATTGTCACTGTCTACACTAGCCAACATTCTTACTCGTGCTTCTGTGGGAAGCGAGCTCTCCTGGCGTTTTGGCTGAAAATGGGAATCGTTTTCACGGCACTCCTCAAAAATCCCGCAGTCTTATGAAATTTTTACGTGCATAACGCCAAGCTCCGTCCGCACCTGATTTTACAGAAATAGGAACTGCATTCCACCGGCCGTAACGGTTGAGCTGCTGCTATCACCGTTAAGTTTCTGAGAATCAGGAGATGCTTCAGCAATGAGCGGCGGATGGTAGATTGTAGTACCTGACGTTGATGTTCTATGACGTGTTTGACCAGCTTCGAGAGTCCCTAATGATTCTTGAGGCACCTGACTCTGGGAACATGATGAAGGGTCCTCTGCATCATCCTCATGAGCTTCGTCCTTTTGGCGTGGAGTGGGAAGCATGATCGCTGACTTTTCCAAATAATCATGGCTAACGGCCTGGGCCACTGCATTAGACTCATGGCTTCTTTGCTCTGTGGTTGCAGACAAAGCGATCTCCAATGGTGATTCAAATGACCCGATTGTGGGCTCAGAAGGTGGCATACCAACTGAGCTCCCACTTCCTTGGAACAGTGTCAATATCGGATAGCGGCGATTCAATTGTACTGATGCCTTTGAAATGCTCGACCCGTTTCGGTGGTATTCTAGCTGTCTCTTACTGCTTCTTCCTAAACCCGACAAAGAGTTAGGCCTCCCAGCACATTCACCTGAAGCGGAGGTTGGGGATGAGTGGCGATTTCTTGCGCAGAAGGTCCTCCATCGTTTCAGGATATACTGTTTGATAGGCTGAATAAAGACAGGGGGTCCCTCAGAGCGTAAGATCGGTTCCAAAGCCGAACTGCGTTTGGCATGCCCATCATCTTGCAGTGGCGTGGCCCAGTTTTCATGCACCGGCTGGTCTTGTCCTGGTGACTGTGGCTGAGATCTGCGTCCTTTTGGTGGAATACGTTGAGAAGATGCTGACCATCTGGTACTTCTAAAACCTTCTCGATGCAATGTAAAGAAGCTGTGACTACTGAGGTTCCCACCTCGGTGATCAACACGGCGATCACGTCTCCGAGTGGTCACTTTCTTGCCTAGCCTTCTTGTCTGTTTCAAAAGCCGATTGCGTGAGACGTGCTCTGCAAGATGTGCTTCTCGGGAAGTCTCGCATACTGCAGTCGAACACAGTGACTCAGCAGAATTATTACGGGCATGATACCCGAATGCCGGTGAATGACTCCATTGTGTATGCTGTCTGAGGCTACTTACGGGTCGCGAAGCCGTACCGATCTGACGGTTTTGGCGGTACCAGCCCGGAGGAAGAGTCAAAGTTTTCATTTCTTGAGGTACGGAGAAACAGCTCGCTAGGAGCTGAATAGCAATCATTTGGACGACAACTTGCAGACGAGGATCGCCATCCTCAATTTGTATTGCCGATTGCTTTGGATCCCAAGTGGGAAGGCATAACGTGAAATCTGTCAAGATTAGAATTGGTAAATTATCGTAGCTGTGTCAAGAGGACACAGAGATCTTACACATCCGACTTTCAGGAAGATGCATAGACGACCAGCTTGAATCACGCCAATCCATCACCTCTTCGTGTATGACATCCCATGCACTATTATCTACGTAGAAACGTAGGCTGTGGCTTCTCTCCTGGTCTCCGCTGTCTACAGTGTTGGTTTGTTCCCCAAAGCCCGACGGGTCAAACTCAGCATCGGAAACAGCTAAGAAAGGAGATACAGAAGGACGGAGGTTAGACCTCCTAGTGAGCTTGTTTTCAGAAAACCGGACAAGCTCGCCGCTTTCAATGGGGCTGGGGTTAGGAGCCTTATTCTTTGACTCAGGCGCAGAACACTGGCATTGGCCAACATGTTCCAGCATTGCTTAGCTTGTAGTGTATTTAATGAATGCGTACGAGTTTAGAGAGTCAGAAGGCGGGCGTCTTCAGAGGTCTCATAGGGAGTAGGTGCTGATGGTAATAACATGAATTGATTGAGGGATTGAGAAGCATTGAGAGGTGGTTGAGAAGTAGGAATCAGCAGGAACGGTCGTTACTTCCCAGGAGCTAGCTTGCTGCTACAGAGAGCAGTAGTAGATAGCCTGCTACACTGACTCGAGGGTTTGTCCCTCTGACTTGCCATGGCCATGCTGCTTTTTGGTTGTTGAAGTTAGAGCCATACTCTCTATGAGGTGACACTCGGCTAGATCTTGCTCTAAGGTACTCTTCTTGCCGAAGCTACGCCCAGATGACAAAGCTTGTTGACGAGTCAATCTAGATGGACAAGGCTCTTTGTTGAGAGAAAAGAGCCGCAAATATAGAGATGCCGGTGCCATTATTTCAGTGCCATGTACCTTGGAACATGTCTCGCAGTCTTCCCCCCAGAGTCCACTCACAGAGTATTAGTCATATCTCAAGGCGTCAAAAACCTGCTATTTTATTCACAGCCGAAGCACATGAACTGGCAGGAAGTACAGCTTGAGAATCTAGATTTGACTACCTTGCGGATTTCAGCAAGTCGAGCCTGCCCGACAAGATACACAAAGCGTGACACGTGTAACGCTGGTCCTTTGATCCTATTAGGACGTAAGCCCGAGGAATTGGGTCATTAATAACTCATCGATTTACTCATATGTGATTGTATCGTGGAATCGAGAAAGGAGATGAGAGGTTATTGGCCGGCCTTGATTGTCACCTGTAAGAGTACCAGGACCGGGGCACAGGTTTTATTCCTTCCTCAACGGAGAACGAGGAGCTCTTCTCCGCTTTAGTTAAGTGTGCCATCAGATTGAGCATTTGTGTCTCGTGCAAGGAAATTTAGTGGAGCAACTCGAGGCTAGGGTTTCTGTTACAGCTCGAAATTCCGGTACGCGCACGAGAATGATGCCTGAGGATATTGCTAGCATCTCCAACGGCGTCTCCGAATGGGAGTTGTCCATAGTAGCTTATTGGTCAATTGCTTGTTCTGCTGGATCGCTATACCTATTTGTCAAAAAAACTTCAGTATTCGAGAAAAGTTTAAGCGAAAGACAACTGTACTTCCGAGGGATCTTCTCCAGGATGATGCATATGCAAATCGAATACATGTACGCCATCGCTTGTCAAAAGCCAATCAGCTATCGTGTGTCTGACCCGCATGGACGATATGCGGAAGTAAATGGAACTTGATCCGAAGGTCTCCTCATCACCGTAACCTGGTTGAAACCAGCTGCGTGTGCGATAAGCATACTTGAAGAGATCCAGGTCCCACAAAAATAGTGGGGAAAAACTATATTATATGTAGCGACTATGCGCACCTCATAGATGTGGTAGCTTGTGATTGCCGTATGCATTTATCTTGTCGCCCTTCTCAGTGGCTAGCTGAGAGCAATCGGCACACGTCGCTTTACCCGACAGCTTCCAGGATGTCAATGCATTAGGAAAATTGAGATCTAATAGCAAGGTATGATATTGAAATTTCAAGGAATATGTTTATTGATTTCGTCACCCTTCTGGAGAAATTCCAGCCCCCCCCCCTTCCCCCCCGCTCCCCAATGGCCGGTAAACCGATCCAGCCTCTTGGGTACGTGCATGTGGCTAGATTGATCCGTGGAATTCCTGAAGATCGTGCAGCCGAGAACCGCCATGCATTAGTGCGCCACTTCAGACGTCCACACATACCTACCTGTATGTTGTCTTGTGTGTAATTGAAGGATCAAACTCCCTTTTGAAGGTTTCGAGATCCGTCAGGCTGCCTTTGGAAGCACCGTTTGCCGTGCTTTCAAGAACGAAAACGATGTTCTCGAAAGCGCCTTCAAATTCCTTTTCACAGTACAAAAGCTCTCTCCACATACTTGCTACCTGTGGAGCAGGATTGCGAAACCCGAACCCCACACCAAAAGCACCAATGCACAGATCAACATGGTTTCTCGCAGCGGCAATTCTTAGTACTGTTCGCATCTTTTCTTTCATGAGTTCCCGTTCTTGACTGAACGAGTAGTCTGTTCCTGACTCATCGAGTTTTGGGCGACGAATTGGTGCAACAGAGATGACGGGCAATGCTCTCCAATTCTTCCAGACAGTATAGCCTTTGTCTGCTCCAGAGCGGAAAACCACTGCAGCTGTTATCAGTGAAGTTATTGCAGACGAGATTAGAAGGGGGAACGTACCGACGTTAGGGGAATATATTCCACCTGTCGTCCTAATTGGGTAGTGAGGAACTTGCCCTGACGCTTGACTAGGCGTTGTAAGGACTTTGGCAAGGTTTGAGCGTCGGCAAAGACATTCTTCTGGTGCAATGAGTCCAGATTCCCAATCGCCACCAGCACGCTTCTCGTTCGCCATACTAACAACGGGTATAGCTGTAGAGTGAGACGATGCTAGCGCGGTGGCGGCTCCCCGGTCTCTAATGTTGGAGTCATGCCAGTCTAAGGCCACGTCAACTGGGTCTCCATCAATGACAGCCACGCGAAGCTTGCGTCCTGAGGTGGCACGAGAGGGCAGGCGAAGCCGTGACGAGTCGGGATAGGAAATCGACACAGGCGGAAATTGCGGGTATTTTGCTTGTATGAAGGGAGTGTATGTTTTCTTAGCCTCAGAAGCGATTTCTGATGGTTTTGGTTTTGCTTGAGGCATACTTCCCAGAAGGATTGTCCACTTGTGTTTAGAAGAAGAAGACAGATGGAAATCCACTGGACGAGATTTGGAGTAAGAGAGTCAGAATTTAAACTCAAAGTAAAGAAGAAGAAATGTCTCCGGAAGACGTGGTGCGTGCACTGTTGGATAATTGGAATATGGCCGGATCGGTAAAAGAGATTGATCAGCACTGATGGCACTGATGAGGCTTGAAAATTGAATGAGAGGAACGTGCCGCGGATAGGCGCCTCGAAACATTAGCACCCACCTGTTTCTGCATCCCGTACTGATGACTGACGGCATAAGGAGGTTCTCGGCCGATATAGAGTATCTCGACGTGGATCGAGCACTGTTGGCATGAGCAATTAGACCAATCGCAGGAAAACGACCTGATGCTTGGCTTTGGAAGGCTCGATGTTAGCGCGCTGAATGTTGGAGATGACTAAAGGGTATGCACGATACGCGAGAGCATAGATGATCGTAATGAAGTCATTCGGGCTGTTGTGGCTGTCCAATGGTGGTGAATGGTGGTGTCAAAGATGCAAGATAGAGAGCGAGTAGTCGTGCAGAAAGAGATCTGGTGGGCTGTGTGATGTACAGAATGGGTCTCCCGCTTTTTCAAGACGCAGGCTAGTGGAGCAAATAGAGATCGCACTAGAAATCCCATGGATCTGAGATCGGCGGCACTTGTGCTTGCTGGGAGGCGCCATGGCTTCGATTCGTCCAGAATGTTGTCCGCTGGTGTATTGAGGGGAGCCAATGCAGGGTTGTTGAAGTGAGAGGTGAGAGACAATGGGGGCAATAGGCAAGGGATCCGAAGGTCCAGACTTCCCACACACTTCCACACTATCTCTATCTCCCTCCAACTCCTCGGCGGGGAGTATCCGATAGCCGCTAAGAACAACAAGAGTTTCCTCGTGACCGGCCTGTCGCCCGCCGTCACCAGTGCTGCTGCTGACCTGTCCAGCGTACAGTAGGCACAAGTAGTCAGCATCTTTGATCAGCCCATAGGTGTAGTAAGGTACAGCCGGAAAAATGACGGTGCACGAGGCCAAAGCATGAAACATGGTGGCTGGCCGACACGGAAATTATTGACGTGTTACCTGCTCACGGTAGAACTCCTCAAACTCCGCCAAAACTGCCGTACGTGGCAGGCCCCCCCCTGACCAATGCAATGCCGACTCATACCCATAGATTCCTCACAATCTACACACAGTGAATACATGGACTACCATGTTACGCGTGCACCATGACCGTGGCTTGCGTCTATGACGCACTGAAAGGACAGTGAATAGAATTTCCCTCCTTCGCCTCTGCGGGCTTACCTGAGGGAGGCAAGAGCCGTGATAGGGCTAGTAGCGCAAACCTTGCTAACCCACTTTGTACTAACCTATCTCGTCCCAAGCCTCAGGAGTTCACCAATTTATCGTGGTGGACATCTGATGATAGTACCAACTACCTGCCACGAAGAACAATCCCAGCATTACGCCCCAAGCTCAGGCCGCCAACTAGCCATGATATGGCGTTCCTTCCTGGTATCACATGGATGTTTACGATCTAGAATTCCAAATAGCCCTTTCCCCTCTCTTGTTCTACAGTCACGGGCACAGTCTGCTTCTGCTGTTCGGACATTGAAGCCAAATGTAGCAGCTGTCTTGAACAGCAAGCCAACGGATGACTGCCACGCGATAACGGTGACAGGATCTGTTCGAACCATTCGAAATCAGAAGCATCATTCGTTTCTCGAATTGGGTGATGGATCTACAACACAAACGTTGCAAGCCTTGCTCGAACCTGCTCAAGCTAACGGGTGAGTTCTAACCAGCCAATCTAATACAGGCCCGTACCCGAACGAGTAGTTCTTAACGCTGTTATAGCTTAGGAACGGGAACTACAATTGAAATCACTGGTGTATGGCGGTCTTCTCCAGCAGGTAAAGCACAGCAGAACGAGCTCAAGGCTGAGAGTATCAGAGTGCTCGGGAAAACCGACGCGGAGGTAGGTTATCGGATCCTGAATGATCTACACGTGTGGATTTTACCACTAGGATACTGCACTACGAACTAACTAATCTCGCCTCGCAGAGATATCCAATCCAGAAGAAATATCACAGTGCCGAATACCTCCGCACGCTCCCACATTTGAGGCTGCGCACTCCACTCAATGCTCTCCTTGCGCGAATGAGATCTGAGTGTGACTTCGCATTTGCAAAATTTTTCCGGGAGCGCCACTTTATTCGCTTACAACCACCCCTCATAACTTCGTCCGATTGTGAAGGAGCAGGTGAGGTCTTCACGGTTTCCTCGAACCAGTCCATACCACCCACAGGAGAAAGGCATGAGAATTTTCAAAATGATAATGTTCCGTTCTTCCGAGATCCCAAGTTCTTGACCGTTTCGTCCCAATTGCACCTCGAAGCTTTTGTGAACGAGCATCAGAAAGTCTGGACCTTTTCACCCACTTTTAGGGCAGAAAGAAGCGACACTCCACGACATGTCAGCGAATTCTGGATGCTCGAGGCCGAAATGCAAACGGAAAGTCTCCACGCGGTCATGAAGCTTGTTGAAGACATGATACGAAGCTTGACACTCCACCTACAGGGTCTCGGATGCATCGAAGAGCTCATTCGCGCCCGTCGAGGGTCTACACATGCTAGTAAAATTGAGCCTGCACCAGGCTCCGAGTTTCTCAGACAGCGATGGCAAGGGCTGCTGCGATCCTCGTGGCCTCGTATTACTTACGAAGATGCCATTCACCGACTGCAAGACGCTATAAATACTAAACAAGCCGAATTCCAGTACCACCCCTCCTGGGATACTGGACTACAGCTTGAGCATGAGAAGCACCTTGCGGAGACAGTCGGCCAAGGTAGTCCTCTTTTCATAACGGACTACCCTTCCAAGATTAAGCCTTTCTATATGCTCCCTTCAACGACGAGTATGACCGGCGAACGCATAGAACACAAGACTGTCTCGTGTTTTGACCTTCTCCTCCCAGATATGTGTGAGGTTGTTGGAGGATCCTTGCGTGAACACCGTACTCAGAACTTGACTCAAGCGATGCGCGACAATGGTCTAAATGTGGCACCGGAAAGTAATATCTCTCACATGGGTACCCCTGCCCAACTCTCGCCATCGGTCCAGAGAGGCAGTCTCGATTGGTATGTCGACTTGCGTCGATATGGTAGCGTGCCCCATGGTGGCTTTGGCCTTGGCTTTGACAGGCTTTTGGGCTACCTTGCTGGCATTAGCAATATAAAAGATGTCGTACCATGGCCTCGGTATTATGGCCGGTGTGATTGCTGATGCCTGCCGATGTTCGCCTACGCGAGCGATCTGATAAGCACAAAAAACAACCTTAAGCCCTGGCGTGAACACAACGGTCCGAACACCCCTCGCGGTTAACCTTCCCTTTTCACACGAGCCGTGGTGACTTGAGATTAGATACCGGCCCAAAGCCTTCCCAATCCCGACTGTCTGAGCAGTGATAACATCTGTGGGCAATCACTCTAGAGCTCGGCCGTGCCTCCGCTCAAACTTTCCAAAGATAACGAGATCCGTCGACGATGTGGAAAGCGCTTACTTACTGGAAGACACATTGCCATAGATATTGTAGAAAGATTTCAGATTCGTTGAACGGGTGATGAAGAAACATGCCATGTCTGAATGTGTGTTCCGGACCCGGATCGAAATCTTCACTAGGAAACGTGCGCTATGGAAACAACAGCAAGCAGCAAACAATTATTCCTAGCCCGGTGAGCCAGACTTAAAGAGACACAAAGAGACCGGGACTAGGTTCAGCCGTACTGGCAACACAACGTCAAATGTTCCATTCGAAACAGATCGAAGACAGACATACTGTGCCGAACAGACACCGTCGCCAACCCGGCAACACGCTTCGGCAGCATCTCCCGTGGAAAGGGGGCAAAATGCGTGCGACAAAAAGCGGTTATTCTGGCCACTTGTCATGATTCAGGCCCCCACACCTTACCATAGCGCATGTCCGAATAATCGTTCTGTGTTCTGTGCTAAGTCTTGGATGAGGATTCTGAGGTGATCGATCGTCATGACGCAGCTTTCTGCTCTGTACCTTATCTTCCAATCCGGGGTTGTGGCCATACCAAAGTGTGGTGTATTGTATTGGAGATTATGAAGACGGGGCTGTGCCGGGTGGCGCTCGGACCTGAAGTCGATTGATTGCTGATTGCGCTGGAAATTATGCATATCGAGCTGGAGAGAAGCTTGGCGTGCTTGGCTACTTAAAAACGTGCCTCCGCTTAGCCGAAGGAAGTGACCTACCTTAGCCCGGCTGGGCAAAGCATGCGAAATGATGAGACACCACAACCTCCACCAAGACCCCAAAGACCCCAAGAATTGAAGGTGCGACAGGCCGAGACCACGGGCGGGTTGGTTGTTGTGTGCGATTGGCTTATTCCTACTTTTGGTAACATACTGACGGAGAATTGTTTGCGAACGGATGAAAATAAAAAAGAAAATGGACAGGGGTTTGCGAAGAAGCTGACGTGGCCTTATCACACAGATTACCTCAGCCCGGAGGTACCCCTCCATGACATGCGGGAGGAGAACAGGTGTAGGTATACGTAGGTAGCTACGGAATAAGAACATCTTGAAACATGCATACTAATATCCTTCCAAAGCGGCGGCACGCACGGAATTCGGTCTTTACGCGCTCCATGTCCGAGATGAGTGAGATTACATGATCGACCCTCCCACGATTGTGCAAGGCGTCGTGCTGACTGCCTGCATAATATCTACTTTTATCAGGAAGTGGTTGTCGGTGTAAGAATGAGAATGTGACCAAATCTGGCATGGGTAAGATGGGTAAGGAAGTTGGCGACTTCACTGCCGGCAGGAGTGGATGGAGAGAGCATCAGCAGCAGCAGTAGCAGCACCACCACCACCACCACCCATAGATAGAATGGCCAGTGGTTAAAAGGCTATGGAGGACCGGTGCTGTTGATTGTCGGCGCAAATTCCTTACTCTGGCTGTTAGGGAGCAAGTTGAGCAGGCTGGGGGGGCCTATGAGGACGATGACTAGCATCGGATCTAGCCCCACTGGCCGCTGTAGTGGCCTGGATAAGGTTCCGTGGCGTGATTTAACCTTACTTGACAAGCTCGATATTCAAGCCTGGGGCTTCATCACTCATCGCATGGCAATGCCCCATGTTTTTTACGATGCCACGATCAATAGAAGATTACTCTTCCCCTCTTCTCCTTTTCATCGCAGTTTCGCGCATTCTTCGGGCGCCTGGGGACATGGATGGTGGCAATGGAAGGGGCGAGACCTCAGTTGGTATTCCAAATATGTCTATGTAGATTTCAAGGCCGTGCAGGATCACCTCCGAAGCGGGATAAGCCGAATATGCATCATGTGGAGTGTCCAGGCGTGCCTTGACGCAAAGTCGTCGCTATTGACCCTGTGCACGCGGCCCAGCGATGTGGAATGCCGCCCTTTACCTGAGGCATGCCCGGCCTGCATGAGTCGTTCTCATGCGAGTATCACAATTCTCACCACTCGCAACCCACCCACACAACTGAACTGAAGCAACATTGTAGGCATCGGAGTGGAGACTGTCACGCAGGGAACGGGCAAGTCAGTGAGTCAATTCCAGTTCATCAAGATATATCCCGTGTAATTAATGATTTCAGAATAGATTACACCATCAATGCGCCGAAAGCGCTGGGATTCCCACTGATTTTGCACGGTCAATCCTTCGCTGAGGCTGATGGTGCAATTTAGCACCCTCCATTCCCACAAGGGAAATTGTTGCGCGGATTTCTTCTGCTCCTAGAGGACCCGACTGCTGGGTGTGAAGCCCCAACCACCCCAATAATAACACCCTGTAAGCGCGGTTTTGTGCAACCCCCCCAGCTCCCCCAGCTCCCCCAACTCCCTGAAGACCAACCAACTGGTATATGAAATAGTAGTGGAATGCCTTGAATAAGTCATCTAAGTTGCAGTTTCACAATGGACTAATTTCAGTTTGCTTAAGCTTGTTGTTTCGCCAATACTTAGCCAACGACGTCAATTTGTAAGCTTAAGGTACTCTATTTCCACCGGACCACACCAACTCAGCCTTGGTCGTGTGCTTGATTCGTTCCTTGGATCTCGGTCGGGGCCTTGTTGCCTGACTAATGTAGTGGAATTATCTTACCGTACTTTACCTTACGGTTATTTTGGAACGGCCTCGGCACCGGACATGCCGCAACGGAGAATCCTACACCTCAATCTTGATTCTGCAGAATACTCATCTTACCTTACCCTCCCATACCTCCCCATACCTCCCTTACCTCCCGTACGTATCTCCCTTACCTGCCTTGGGACCTGGACCTACGGTACCCTACCTATCCCCAACTGTATCTAGCCCTTCAAAACCCTTCCATCCACAGCTAAAATACTTACCTTACTAAACGTCACTCCCGCCGTACCTACCACCCATACCCTTACCCATACCCATACTCATACGCACACCTCGTTGCTTCCTTCAACTCTCGTCAGCTTCATTGCTCCACATCCACCACCTTATCCTCCCACCAACATAACACAACAAATCGGTCAGCTCGAATCCTACACGCCGCTTAGGCATCACACTCCAAAAACATCCGTCTAATCATAACGCATCTACTCAGCCACTCCACCGTGTATTTACCACTCATTTTGGCTACTCCGATCCCCTTCGCGGCCTCATCTCAGACGTTTCTTTAAGCTTCGCCGCACGCTCTCATATCCGTGGTCCAATCGTATCCATTTCTCACCGTCAATCTGACATCCCATGCCACCCCATCTTCAATAATACCGCTGACATCCTTTCTGGCACCCGTTAAGGTAAGCTTTGCGACTAAATCTCTCCACACCTTCCCTCATGCATCGTCACCGCCGCTCTACCGATCTACAATTGCGAAACTGGACATATGTAGGCCTTGTTGGCCTTACTACCAAAGCGCCAATGGAGGCTATGATACCGACTTGCTTCATCAGTACCTTGAATCTTTTGACCTTGTGCGACACACCATTGTGACTGCTTGATTCCATTCATATCTACATTATGTACATGACTGTATAGTCAAATCCAGGCTGATGGAACAATTCAGATATCAGCGCCCGTTCGACCTTCCAGATGCTAAATTCCATTCGATAACACCTAAGAAACACTACGGTGCTCGAGATATACTTAAACCCACCTATGTGCTTGAGGATCCGCAGGGCGGTACGCTTGCAGTCCCGACGTTACAAGACCTAGCTGGTCAGCCAGAGATGGAGACTTACAACGGTCATGTGCGGACGCCGGCAGATGCGATCATCCTGCTTGAGGCATGCCGACTTGGCCTACTTCCCAGAGTTCAAAGACGACTTTCGGAGAAGGAGCGTCAATCAATCAAATCTGGCTCCGTCTTCGTATGGGACGAGCGCGAAGCAGGCATGAGAAGATGGACTGATGGGAAATCGTGGAGTGCCAGTAGGGTGTCTGGAAGCTTCCTTACATATCGAGAAATGGAGGGCAAACGCGGGGGCAATAATTTTGGTCCCCCTCTGGCCGCTGTTTCAAGAGCGGGCAAGACTCCAGACAGCACTCGAGGTAGCGATTCGGACTTGGAAATGGCTGGAGAAGATGGACCTGATGGGTATCGATACAAGCCGGACGGGTTAATGAAGCAGTCTTTCAGCATCACGACCTCGTCAGGAAATCATCTTCATCTAATTAGTTATTATTCGCGCTCACATCCGGCTGCTTCGGGGCTGACCAGTCCCACGAGTGATCCACAATTACGACACATCCGCCCACAAAAAGGCATGTATCCGGAGTCTACTGTTCATGAGCACCAGAACATCCCCGCAGTCACCAGATCACCCATGGTTAGTGCACCATATTCAACAGTACCGCAAATGGCAGGCTATGCTCGACAAGGGCCTCCTCAGTGGCCTGCACATCACAACGGTTACGGATGGTCACCACCTCCTCCTATGCCACAAGGTCAACACTACGGTTATCAGTATAGCGGAGGTGGTGGTTATTACGCTGGCGGGCCACCACCGCCTACTAACGGTCATTCGCCTCTCTCGCATGCTCAATCAGCCCAAATACCTTCTACTTCGCAACCTCATGATCCACATATGGCAGGCTACGACCAAAGAAGATTTCCCCCCATCTCAGGACCTGTGGACCCAAATATTCCAGCCTACGATCCAAGACGGGGCATGCCTCCTCAACAGCAACAGCAACAGCAGCAGCAACAGCAGCAGCCGCAGCCGCAGCAGCCGCAGCAGCATCAGCATCAGCATCAGCATCAGCATCAGCATCAGCATCAGCAACAGCCACAGCCACAGCAGCCGCAACAACAACATTATGAGAATTACAGAAAGCCTCCAGATCCAAATAATCATGTTTATGACCCAAGGCCTCCGCCAAACCAGTATCGACACCCTAATACCCCCTCTAACAATCTGGTACCTCCTCAACACTTCAATCAGAGTTCGCATTCTGCGAATGGAATGCAACCTACGTCGTATCCGCCGCAACCACAGACTTATAATAATACTTCGGTCACATCGCAACCAGCGCCGAGCGTGCAGCAACAGCAACCTCAACCTCAGCCTCAATCTCAACCCATGGCTATTTCCTCGACTCCAATAGACCCTCGGCTTTTCGCTCCTTCGCCAATGTTGCAACAAAAGTCACACCCCAATACGCATTCCCGAACTCCAACTCCCGCACGCCTAACACAAGAAACTGTTGATAATGCACCTTCACTCACCAATGGTACCACGCAGGCGAGCACGATTCCGAGTATCGGCTCACTCATGAACGGCACTTCTGGCGAGAACAGTAATAGTCCTAATGCGGATGCAAAAAGCGATAGATCAGGTGAAAGAACGCCCGGTGGTTCCGTGAAGAAGGAAAGTGGGCCCCAGGACATTCCCAGTGATAAGCTAGGGTTCAGGGAGGACATGAGGGCGCTTAAGGTTTTAGATCGGGCCTTCAAGACGTGATGAGCCCATGTTATGATATTACGAAACGGCTTCAAGAGCAAATCGCATAGAGGAGGGGGAAAAGTTGTCAAGAGTAGAGATTTCTCGAGAGGATTTTGACTGTGTTAATGATGATGTATGGACTGCATTGCGCGCTTCTACCAGGAGTTGCACGATTTACTAAGACGACCTAACATCACCGAGCATATTTTTTCAATTTGGTCAATTTTGCGTGCATTGCAACAGGGATAGGAAAGCGGGGGAAAAGGGCAAAAAGGGATATTGTAAGGGCCTCGGTGGTGCTCTTCATGCGGTCATTTTCCCACGAGGGCGTTTTCTCGGATTCAGGAAGATGGGCTGCCTTTTGCTGCCCTTTTCCTTCCTGCATGAGCGTTGAACAAGGGACTGCATGGTCTCTGCTACATACATTTTCTCGACACTGTAATTTTGCCTTGTATTAATACACTGTCAATCAATGACGTTGCTCGAGTGCTCAGACTCGAATCATCATCTGACTTCAATCCTATCCATTCTAAATTACAATTACCATAGAAAAAACCCACGGGTATCCCTCCCCTTCCATCTCAACAAAAGCCCATCATCCTCTCCCCCCACCACTCCCCTCCGCCCTCTCCACTCT
>NAPT01000579.1:0-19194 GCA_002927785.1 Cladonia uncialis
GAGGGGGGAAGGCGGGGGTGAGATTTGGAGGGCGTAGATGGTGTAGATGCATAGATGGCTAGGTAGATCTACGAAGGTAGTGTAGCTTGTGTGTATCTTTGTGGATTGGTAGGTAGGTATTGTAAGCTTGTTTTCGCTTGCTGGTTCTGCAAGTGTAGGGCACATGCAATGCAATGCAATGCAAATGCACGACGCGGATATGACTGGTAAGTAGGTATAAGCGGTCAATCATTGGGTTGCTGTTTGTGATTGTTTTGTGAGGCAAGTAGGTTAGACTAAGCAAAAGTGTCAAATGTCAAAATGTGGTATCTCGGCGCAAACATGTGTGCCTGGCCCAGAATCGCCCATTTGTCTCCCTCCCTGCCTATATTCGAAGCGCCAATAACACCAATACATAGCAAGTAAGATCGAAGTCCCGCAGAAATCCTTCGGGAACACCTGGTCCATTCGTTCCCTGGTTTCCTTCCGGTTCCCTGACTAAAAGTCCGTAACAGTCATGCCTCCCATGTCGCGTCCATTGATTGAGTAGTCCGAATCTTTGTCAACTGCAGAAGTTGTGGATGAGGAGTAGTAACGCCTCAGCTGCTGATGCGCACCGCGTAACATTAGGTCGTAAAGAAAATGTAGAGGATATGGTGTAGTATAACCGATATAAGTTGAGCATACCCAAAAGATAGCACATGCCGTATTAGAAGTGAATCATATCCGTGACAAAGGAGCGCAGGGTGCGATGTAGCTACTCCAATCGCCGTTTCTTCCCTTTAGGAGCAGGATCGAGGGGTGTAATGGGCGATTTGGTGTAGGTGATAGTTTTCGTAACGACTTGCCTCACGCTGACAGTCCGATGTGTGCCTGATCGCGGGGCTTCGAAATATCTCGTCTTCCCATCGATAGCCCAGTCAGCAGGGGAGAAGGGCGATCGGATTGTGCTGCTACGAGCACTGCTTTTCGGCGAGTCCGTAGAAGGTGACCATGCGGGTGACTGAGGGATGCGAAGTCTTTTCAGGCCAGTAGGAGTGCGGGCGGAGTTTGGTGGACGCATGTACGGTGATGGTGGGATTATAGGTGCGGAGGATGCTTTTAGGCCATCGGGACCGCTGCACATACAACTTGCAGCACTGGAGGGCTGGGTGATGGGTGTCGATTTGCCGGAGAGGCGGTCAAATATCGGACTTCTGCCCGTCGAAGGTGTGGAGACAGCTGGGGAGAGTGCTTTGAGAAACTCAGTGTAGGCGGTAGGAGGTGTAATGGGAGTTTTAAGGTCATCCTCCACTTTCACTACCTCTAGATGGCCAGGCACTGGACTTCTAGGTAGCTCTGAAGGTAGGGTCGCAGATTTAGGAGTCTTCAGAGCGGGCAAGTTTGGCTTTGGAGACTTTGGTGATATGGTATTGATAGTCGGTGTAGGTGGGAGCGGCTTCTCCATTGCGAGAGCGAGGGAATTCTCCATTGTGGACGGCATGGTGACCGTCGACATGGAGAGAGGGTGATGTCAAGCGAATGACACGAGAGGTGGTGTGACGGCAGTACCTACGACGGGCAGTGAGTGAGCCGTAGAACCAAAAGAAGAGAGGCTTTGGGTCGTCTCTAAGTTATAAGACACGAGAAGTGGAGGAAAGTAAGGCAACATACCTGAGCCGTGTATGAGCTAGGTCTTGCTAGGAAGACAGGGCAGAAGTTGGAATGAGTGGTGGATGTAAGCTGGTGGTAGGCCGGGCGGTTAGAGAGCAATATGGATGCCAAGAAGTGTCCGATTTCTCAAACAAAATATTTTGTTACAACAGCGTCGCGAGTGATGCAACCCGGGGTCTATTGATAGAAGCCGACTAGCTGAATGGGGCAAGGGCGCTTCTGGGGTTGTACCCGAAATTGGCACGAGCCACGAGGAGTCTAGGCCTGATTGGGGGGGTGGGTGGAAGGAATGAAGCCGAATGGTGTGCTGTCGCCTCTCGAAGCGCTGGCACGGGCCTATGATTGGGCTGAGTTGAGCTGAAGGAGCCGGTAGACTGACGATTCGTTGTGATTCGTGCCTCTCCCTTGCAGCTGATTAAGAGCTACTGCGGCCGCTGATTCGACCACGTTGGACCTTGTTGCCAGTGAGTACAGTATCACAGAATCAGGAGTATCATCTTTGATGATCAATCGGACCGAGACTTCTTACTTGATACCGAAGTTGGGCCCTTCAAGGGGATCGATCCTGATCAGGTAACAATAACAATACCGAGCTGCAAAAACGAGCGAATAATAAGTACTGGCGTAGAGGCTCAAAGCGAAAGGCGGGATCGGTACGGTGGTGGCAGCGTTGATTGATGGGAAGTGAGCGCTAAAGGGGAACGGGTCCTGTCCTAAGTGGCCTAAGACTTCCCAGCTACCTGGTAGACAGACATCTGACTGAACCTTCTCTACCGGACTGATGGGCAGCCTTTATAATTTTGAAGCTGTACTGCCAGCCGCCCAAGGGATTATGGCTACGCTCATCAGAGCCCCGTGAAAGCGCGCGAGAAGAAGACGTTACAATCTCATGTCAAATCCCTTGCTCCGAAATGCTATGAATGGTATTGCGTAATCTCATCTGAGCCTGCCAGCTTCCGGCAGGAGGCGCCCAACATGTCAGCGTCAACGGCCGGCAACTCGTGACCTATAAGCGGCTTCGCCAGACCCTTCCTTGTCTCCATGTAAACAACGAGCAATGACTGGCTCATATTTGTTATCTAATCCTCCAACATTGCCAGTTTTCAGCGGCTTCAATACAACCCACCCTATGTGTACCCGTCAATTTCATTTGCCCGTCGCAGAAGTCTAAATGACGTTTTATCGCTGGCTAAGCTCAAGTAGCGACGAATCAAAATTTCATCTCGATCCCGACTACCTGGATATACTGGTCATTGGGCAAACATAAGACCGGGCACCCACGATAACTACTTTCCCCGCTCAGAGCCGCCAACTCTAGTACCTGAACCACGTGTTCATCGCAACTTTGTGGCACTGATCAGCCTATAGATGCTAGTCGCCGTAAAGTCACTGCGGGCACTACTGCTCTTGAATAGCTTGTAGATGGTTGGTAAAAGGAAACCTTGAGAAATAGTGTCGGCAGAATGCGGGGTTTCAAGTGGGACAACCTGGAGCCCCGTAAAGGGCAGTGTTGGATCGAAAACCCTGGGAAAGCCACAGCCTCTAATATCTATGAATGGCATTTGCTGTGAGAAATCTTCTAGTAGATCAGGCGCTGGGAACATTGCATTCTGGTTGGACAGGATGTGCTGGTGGGACGTATGGAGAGGGCAACTCCCCGAAAGGAAAGGTAAAACGATATTTCGGCGGCAAAACGTGAGAAATAACCCTTTCAAGCTTGTCGTTTGTAAATATTGAATCGCTACAAAGGATATGGAAGAACATAGACGTGTAGATGATTAGCATAGAATATGGCAAGCAATGGATTCATTAACAGATTACCTGGAGGCAATCAGGACGAGAATAATGGGGGAGGAACCAATTGCTGTCTTTATGAGGGTGATCATTTCAATCGTGTAGGATTTCAAGTCACGGCTTAGTCGAACAGAGCTGGGAGGTTCTCCAGTCGAAGAAGATGGACAGCCGCCTGTTGATAGCCTAGTCAAATGTTCATTGTCATCTCAGTAATTGTCCGGGGGTCAATACGTGATCTTTTGTCCAACTTTGGCCAGTCATATTAGGGATGTTGAAGTTATTGTTCTCGTATAAGTGAGGGGTTGCGGAAACATTGAATAAGAAAGCCTCCTCACGTGGCAAATCACTATCACTCCCGAAGGACCCACAACAACACCAAAACCGTTCATACTTTCATAGAGACCGAATAGAAAACTTTATCTAAATCCTGGTAACGCCATGAAGCCTGTCATGGGGCCATGAGGGAGACGAATGGTAGGACAAGCATCGTCAAGCACATAGTGTAGGTGCCTAGGAAGATCTTATGGTGGAATTTTGCCTCATCGCTAGCGGCAATCCTCCCCAAGGAAGTGGTAACCTGGAACGGGTCAGTAATACTAGGGAGTCCAGTGTGATTCGAAGGGTTATAGTGGGGAGGACTATGTGCTTAGCAGGCTAGCTAAGGGTTCGAAATCTGATGTGTGCTAACGGTGGCTCTTCAATCCGCGTCAAGAACGATATAATGGAGTGGTTTTCATGGGACTATACACCTTTGCACGTTGTGATCACCTGGAATAAGCTGGTGAGACCTTCCTCTCTTGGATGACTCTTTCGGTCTGTTGGTAGAGTTTGTCCAGATATTCCATTGTGGCGGCATCTTTGAGCATTTTCCCAACCTGAATACCCGCGGAGATGAATTGAAGCACATGTCGGTCGTCCTTCAATGGCCTGGTTTGAGGCTTAGTAGTATGACGCATCTCCAAGGCATTGTCCAGTACCGTTGTCAATTCCTTGATCTGGCCATTGTAAACAGCATGGGTGGGTATCTTCCTTTTAGTGGCCAAACGCTTGATGAGGTAATTCCACTCGGTCCACTCCTTGTCGGATGCGGTCTGCACTGCGGGCTTGTTGGGCTCTAGTGGAATGGGAAAGCGGTATTCGGCGACCCAATCGAACGCACATTGCGAGAGACGCCTGTTCACCTGCGATAGAACATCATCTTGCTCTTCTTGGCTCAAGTGTATTGGCAACAGTGGAAGATTCTCCTGCCGGTGCTCTGGTGCGGCTCGCCGTGGCTTTTCCAGGAACTGGATGGATCCCTCGAATTCATCACGACCTCCACGGTATGTTTTGGATCGCCTTTTATCTCCCTTGACGCTTGGCACAGTGATCGTGCCTCTTGAAGAAGACCTCTCTCTAGCGGGGTCCAGTTGATCTTGTGTGGATTGGTAAGTTGTCTCCCATGGATAAGTGCCGGTCGATGATTTGGAATACCTATTCCTATCTGGGTGGCTAAGGCCAGACGCCAGCGCCGAGGAGGCTCTGTTCGTTTCATAGCTCGCAATGCTGGACGCTGGCGAGTAAGGGCTCTGAAAAGCAGACGAGGTTGAAGAAAGCTGGCTCGATGCCCAGTCAGAACTTCCCAACGAGCCTGGAGAAACATAGGATGGCGATGGTGCTTCTGGGGAGGTCATGCTGGAGGATGAGCTGGAGCTATTTCGGTATCCAACCATGGCAGTGTCCTCCGGGTACGTGGAATTCGGCCAATTATCTCGGCGTGAAGGATTAAGTGATTGCAGAAATTCGCCTGCTCTCGCCTCAGGGCTTAGACGGTCTTCCAGGGATCCGAAAGCGGAACTTCGCGATGGGGTGGGATATCCCTCCGGATACACTGGGCGGGGTGCGAATGGCGCAAAGCCGTGGTCATTAGGATGGGGAATAGTGGTACTGGAAGGCCGTTAGTGAACTTAATTCTACATGGTAGGTGATCATTCAATGGTTATTGACCTGCGCGGAAGCCCTTGGTATGGGTCACCACGGGGGGAAGCGATGTTCCCACTACCCTGAGCTGGTCTGGCCCATTGATCCTGGTGATAAGGCATACTGAGAGACTGAGATATTAGCATCCTGAATAGCAACGCGTGAACGAGGCAAACGGTGCTCAAGACAATATGTAGGTAGTAGTTGAGGCTCGAGGATATCTCTGTGCGGGCAACATACAGTACTAATTTACAGGACGCCCAAATGCTCACAGGTGGCTTTGGAGAGGAAATGCATCTCGCATAGTATCATCTTCCCGTGTACCCCAAGGCGTTCGTGTGGTATGTAGATCTTGACGCCCGAGCTAGGAATTATCGAAAGGCTTTGGGAGAGTTGAAGCGAAACCTTCAAGGATGACGATTGAGATTGGAGACCTGCTCCCGGGATCTGTGTAATGGGACCGGTTCAGGTATGATGACTTGGCGCCCAACGACAGCTCTCCGACGGACCTTTCACCGCTAGATGCTTGTATGCGGTGTAATTAAGTGGTGTCCAGTCGGCATCAGACTTATGTAGTGCCAAATTTAGCATTGTTACTTACGTGGTGCTTGGCCACTACCCAGTAATCACACAGGGGAGCTTAAGCCTCAAATCCGACAAGACTAAAGGCGAATATTGAAAGCACAAGCTTTTCGTAACGGGTATACGGAGCATGTAATGCTCCCTTCAGAAGAGCAAAATACAATATAAGCATCCTTGAGTTGGGTATCCATGAAGCGTAAATGGTAGGGATCGGCGGAGGCTTTTTCCAAGGGGGAATTCCACCTCTCGATGGCAATTTTACAGATTATGCTACTATCTTGCCGTCGATCGAAAGCCTCTTGAGAACATGCCAGGTACCAGTAAGCAATAGAAGACTGCTTTTGGAGTCATTTCGAAGGGTCAACGTTTTGACGTGGCAGACGCGCCCCAGTACAGTAGTCGCTAACTTGCTGTTTATGCAGAATCTTTGACAGTTGAAGAGAGTCCATAGATTGATGATTGACGATTGATGATTGCTCCTCACAAGAACCGGGCGGCCGAAATCTCGTGTGGTTCCTAGCTACGCCTTGACACGAAGCGTGAGAATGTTGGCATCTGCGGGGCAAGGGATGAGTGTTGTACGGCTCTACGCCCGGCGTGATGGCGGCGACGTTCCAGAGGTAGTAGAGACCGCGTCTGCGTACCCAATCTGCTTCGTGCTTGAGAGAAGATTCTGGAGGAACCGATCGTCGCTGCCGGGGACTGTATACGGCTCGTGAGTGGCTGTAGGTCAAGCCTTGCAGAGATGAACGGTTGAGGCTTCGTTTGCTGGCGGCAATTGCTGCCCAACCTTGTCGATCTCCCTTTCCTCGACTCGCCATTACACCAGCATAGACGCCTCCAACGCTACAACGGTAAATGATCTACTGTCACGCGCCCTATTGTGTCATGTTTTGACATGCGTTCCATGTATAGGTTTCATCTGTACAGTAGAATGATCACCGCGACCACCAGTCAGCTCTTGAGCTGATGGTCACTCCCCCATCTCACCAACGCCCTAGATGACCAAGCCCACAGTCCTGCTGTTCCCGCTCAAAAGCGACCGAAAAGAAGCTTTGCATTGCAAAATAGTGAAACAGAATTCCGCCCAAAACCGCCAGATGCCATATATTATGGCTACCCCCGGCATAATCAAACCAACCAGTTAACCATCGCTCAGGCACCTGCACACATGTCAGTGGGCGCCTTGCTGCAAAATGTAGGAATATAGCTCACTTTGCTTGCATAGATCAGAGCACCAACGAGGTAAACGGTAATAGATTTTCCTATAGGCGCATAAAACATCCATGCCCATTCGGAACCTCGGGTCCAGCTCAATTGGAACACGGGAGCAAACCCTGTTGCAGCAAGAGACACGTAGAAAGCCACCCGAAACCAGCTCATGTCCGCCCGGTTGAAGGTGGGATGCCACGGTAAGACGACACCACCAATGCCTAAGGTTGCGGTGGTGAGGATGTATATCCACTGACTGATAGGCTCGCAGTAGAATGCCGTATATTCCGTAGTCATTATAGAGGCGGCGATAAGAAGCGAGATGCCGGTGTAGTCCACGCACGCAAAACGCTCCATTAGCGTCTGCTCTGATATGCTGCTCATCGTGTGCCACATGCACGAGCAGACGAGACATTTGCAGGCTGCGAAGAAGAAAGCAGCGGCAAAGAATACGTCCGTCTTAGTTGACTGGGAGAAATTGACAGAGGAAGGGTAGAAGTAGAATGCAATCGACAGAACAATTATTAACCCTACTGCGTGAGACCAAATGTTTATGAATTCGTTGGAGAAGTTGAATGCTGACTTGATGCAATCGATGGTGTTATCGGAGAATCGGTAGCCTCTGGTGATATGAGGATTGACTCGCCAAGGGTATGGAAGATCTTCGTATGTGATGAGACCCCGCTCCTTTGCCCGCTTGATTGCCTGGTCAATACTCTCCTTCAGAGACTCTTTCGCGCGGCGTGCTTTCTCTAAACCTTCGTCCACAACTTCTTTTGCCTTTTCGTAACCTCCCTCTGCCACTCGCCAACCACCGTCAATTATCCCCGAGAAATTTGAGCCACGGACAGCAAGGGCGTGGGTCTCCAGTTCCGAAAGGAAGCCTTCCATTAACCGTATCCCGGCCTGAGCCTTGGCCTCTAGTGTTTCTCTTGTAGGTAGCGCATCATTGTATCTGCTCTCTATTGTGTTGACGAGTAGCCTAGCCCGCCGTCGTCCAGCGCCAATTAATTCCCCCGAAACCTGTGAACATGAATCTCGTACTGCATCTAGTGTAAAGTATGCACGGTTGATTGTTGCATCGAGCTTGAGGTTTCCATAATTCTCAATCCAGTCCAGTCTTCGTTCCAATTCTGAAATGAAAAGGTCAACCTAGATTGTTAGCAAGGAACGTACTTTGGTTTGGCTAAGATGAAGCACCTACTTTCACATAAATCGCGTCTGCATCCAGCTCGTACGATTGTCTCCGCCACGGATGGTAGGAGGAATGCCGCCGCCGTTGGCTGGGGGGCGATCCTGGGTGGCATATCGCTGTAGTTTGCGCCGTGTCGGGACTATCATGAGTGTCGAGTGTCAGAGACGGGGGAGAGCAGGCCATGAGAAGCGTGTTTGAAGAGAGAGGTTGCATCTAGTCCGTGGAGTTGCTGAGATGCAAGGTGTGTATTGTTGATACTCCGTGAGGATGTGGGGATACTCGGTCACCTTACTGTGTGGGATGACGTTGCTGTGATAAGTCTGATTGCGATATGTCGACTGATAAGCGGGAGGTTGGGGTCTGTTGTAGGTAGATAGAGTAGGCACCTTTCAACAGTAGGAAATCGCACGTGCAGAAACGAGCCGTCATAGTGAAGCGCCAGCGTTCGGAGTAATGACCGATGGGCTTTATGGTGTATTCGCACTTTCATTCTTGGCAGGGCCCGGCAAAACACTTACCGGGTCAGGGTCCTCTTTTTGCCACTACCTAATTTCCAAGCTAGCTATTTCTTGTCTAGTGTAAGTATCCTACCTAAGGTTGGGTAATATTCGGGAAATTGCACTCAAGTACACCAGCACAGCGCTCATCCACACCAGCAACCGTGTCGAAGATGTCAGCAGTCGACACTGGGATGAGTACAAATGACATAGTCACAGATCCATACCTTCAATCAGTCTTGGAAGCGTCCACTCACACTCGCCAGCAATGCACAAGCCTAATAGACCTTGCCGAGGCCAATACCATAGCCGCATCAAGAACATCTTCACTTGATGTTCAGCTCGAGCTATCGAAAAAACAGAGACTAGTCCACTCGTACCTTGGACAGCTACGTGGCTTAAACCGAAACGCTATAGCGCAAGTGAGAAATACAAAGCAGTTGACGGCAGAAGCACGACAAGAGATCGACAGGTTACACCTACAGCTACAAAATCTTTACTATGAAGAGAGGCATCTTCGAGGAGAAATTGCGGCGTGCGATTCTTATGAGTAAGTTCCATACAGCTTTTCCGAGAAAGACATAATTTCTTGTTGAGGTGCTAACCCAAGCCTACAGTCACAAGTATTTACAACTACCCCTCATTTCGATTGAGGAGTTCCTTCAAATCCACCCCGAGCATGCCGATGATGATGAGAAAAGCCTCATGTTCGCTCGAATCAACCATGAGCTCTCTGAACGTGAAGCTTTAGAATCACAACGTCAAATTCTGTTGAAGAAGAAGCAAGGCCTGATCGCAGACAACAAAAAAAGAAAGGATGATCTTGCAAGTTTGGATAAGGACTTGGAGACGTTTATCGATGTATGTCATGTTTACCAGGGATACAGCGTGTTTCTGGAAGCATAACTCATTGATTGTAGGCTGCCAAACCGATACAGAGAATCTTTGAGAAACAATACTGAATGCCCATGGGAACGGATACTTTGGACGGAAAGTAAACGCGGACAGCAGAGAGCACATCGCGGCCGCTCTGTATAGGTGGAAACTCTTGGGTAAATCACAGGCATCAAATTCTGTGTGGACGGTACGAATCCACTGCGAATACCGTCGATGGAAGAGCAAGGCTCTGTCCTACACACAATGAAGGCATGTGAAGATCAGCATTCTTACCAACTAGGCTAATAGGGAGTAGCTATATCATGAAGGAGGTTTCGCGTCTGACAAGAAATTTCGGACAACAAGCCTCAAACCTGGGTTTCACGAATCGTGGTTGGGGATGAAATTATCTATTATGGGTTCACTAAGCCATAGTGGGACGGTTTTGCAGGTGATTTTGCAGAATCTAATCTAGCTAGCTCAGGGCATGCTTCGTGCCTTAGATATAGGATGCAACATTTGGAGATCATCGTGAATCTTCACAGTTAAAAATATGATTCGGACCTTCAGCAGCTCTTCGGAAGAATGTGTGGGATTGGATTCCAGGAACTCAACTCCATTGCTTATCTAACATTCGAAGTCTGCAGGCCCAAGTCTTTCCTGTTAAGAACCTCGGTTTAGCAACTTAGCCAATCAACCAACATTGGCTCCCGTGGTATTGAAAGCTTCGCATTCGCGTTCGGCTTTCACGATTTATGCAGTAAAGACTGCAGTTGAATGTCAGGCAATGAAGTAGGAGTCATGCATATAGACAAATCAAAGAAAATGGCACCACACATGTGTTAAAGATTACGAGCAGCACAGAGTCTTCCTCGATTATTATCATGCGTTAGAAGAATTTTACCAAACACTACTAAACCCCTTGAGAGTCTTTGATGAAAGATTCGTAAATGTAAAGGAAGCAGGTATACACCCTTTATACATAACTTATGCTTCACCGAACGCAGTGGTATCTGGGCATGGATCTTACGATATCGATAAGTCCCAGAGGGCTGTGGTCATTTATATAAGTCGACTCTCTATCTCTATCCATTGACTCTCGCCTTATAATGATCCACAATTAAGGAATGAACACGCTATGCACGAGCACATGCACAATCTAATAAAAGCAGATCAATCCGAGTCCTTGGCGCAGAGGCGCGGCTGCTGAACCCACCACCGACTCAGCAGAGGCAGAAGTTGCGTAGTATGCAACGCTTGCGAGGGGCACTACAGCACCGCGCTTTGATAACGAACCTTTGGTATGGCACTTAAGTTTCGCAGAGGCGGACGACAGCCACTATAAGAATGTCGAAGTCAACCACGGATCCGCGAAGGAAGGTTGATTAGGAGTCAACCCTACCGGGACGGCATCTAGAACTTTTGGATATTATTAGTGGAGACCTGGTGATGGCCTTGGAGGAGTCGCAGGGGCATGGAAACCATCTTATACCATACATTACGAGAGGCCGTAAGTGAGTTAGAAAAACTAAAGATCAGACATGCTTGCTTTACAATCTTATAATATCCCTCGTCGGACTTATTGCGTCCTGCGTTTTGCCAGCTCCACGTAGCTGTGTGCTACGAGGCTGGCCATATCTGCTGCCTAGCTTGAGCGAAGTGGCCATGAGCTGCCCTCTCTGGGAACCGAAATTTATCAAGAATATATCTTCGTACTCTTCAGTCCACCTTGTACAGCTCCTTGTGCTTCAAGCTTGTCATCTTCCCTGCGCATTTCTCTCATCAAGCCTTCCATATTGCGACAGAGCAACATAGCATGAAAAGACCTTTTTCGTAGCGCCGGTGGACTGCTCCGTTAAGGGAGACATTCGGGACCAGGTCTGTCGAGCCTAAATTGCGAGAGTGAACCTTTGTCTCTGAAAACCTTCAACCAACAAGGCTTGAGCCGGAGCTGTTGACATTCGTATTTCTGGACCAGTGGTATCGATACCATAGTCTTCCTGAGCGTCATGGAGAGGATTGCCATTGTCCGCCAGGCAAAAGGAAGGTTTCTGCTGGATGTCTGGTCAAAGGCGTCTGTCCGCCATTCCGAACTTCGTCATGCTTGGGAAGCAGCCCTTGAAATTCGGTATCCAGCTGGCCGCTATGACTGGGCGGACCACGGGGTAGCGAGGAGAAACCTGGCGTTACTTGCCACGCATCTATTCGTTGGTGCAACTCGCCGATAGCTGAATCAACTGCTTGCGTTTTCGTTGCAGGACCCGGCTGATTCGAAATATAACCGGTAGCAATGGTCATTCCAACCTCCTCTAGCAAGTCTCTTGTCTCTTGCTCCTCGACATCTTACCCTGTCTTTGCCTTGTTTTTCCCTTGATGTCTTGAAGACCGTTATATGCATCCAATTTGATATTCGGCAATCCATGACTGGCGTCGGAACGCTCGAACATGATGACATTTTGGTTTAGCTCCTGAAAGATTCTCATAACTTGTATCTTTTCTTTTGAGTTCCCCGCCGTGTCGGTCAAGGTCTGTTTCAGGGATACTGAATTTTTGGTGACCCCTGGTAGCAGACCTGCAAGCCATTCCCGCTTCCTAGGTTCCATTCCGTCCGTGTTGGCACCGGAACCTATGTTGGGGAACCCAACGCGTGAGCAATCCAGGTCACCATGAGGTGCAAAGTGGAACTCTGAGGTCGAAGCAGCTATTTGTCTAGACGAGGCTTCCCGCCCAATACGAGTATAATGATAATATATGCCAAAAGAGGGGTTATTGTGGCCCAATCCTCCATCCGCAATGAATCTATCATGGATCTTCATCACTGGAAAGAAGGTTGGTGCGGCGAAAGTTGCTCGTGCGGTGCCACAAACTTTGCAAACGATGCTGATATCACAAGGCAAGCTGCAGATTGGAAGTGCTCTGTATTGAAGCTTAGAGTATTTATGAGATGAGCAATACTCTCTGCATATGTCGGCACTAGCGATGGCTATGTTAGCAGCACAAGGTCCGGCTCGGGGAACAGCTACTCTGGAATCAGTATGTGGGAGACTATTCAGCATTGCGAAACTACCAAGCCATTACATCAGCGTCATGCCTAATGGAAAAGTCTTCATCGAGCTGACCATCCGCTAGCAGCCTCCGAACGCAGTCTCTCAGACCTTTTCCGGAGTATAGTGCAGGGGCCAGTCCATGGGTTACTTTCACCCTAAGATGCCTTTTCCCGAAAATCCTTTTGAAGAGCTGCTCATATTGCATAATACAATCGCTGGCTGTCATTTCCATCTTTCCAAGCTTCAATGCGATCAGCCGTCCGGTGCTCGTTCCAAGTACTAACTGGAGAACATGATGTGGATGCAACTCGCTGGGGGTGGCGCCTAGGTTTGCAAGAGATTGGTTGATTTGGACCCGCGAAGTGAATAAAGCTGAGATCAATGTATTTCTGAATGATCATGGCAAAATGGCCGTAGCCTCGGAGTACGATGGATTGGCCAGAATTAAACTTGTCAATGTGGCAGGCCAACGGCAGGGCACCCAATCGCTCGATGTAGGTCGTCATACTGAGAAGAGGTTACATGGTAGCCCTTCGTGCAGCTCCCTAATCTGCAAGTAACCACCTGGCGCGAATGATGTCTTCAGGAAAGAGCCGCGCCACGCACCATCATCCTTTCTTTTGGAGGTTTGGCTCCTGATTGATACATCCACGACGAACCCAAGAATATCTACGGGCACACACCAGCGTTTGGGCACAAGGAAAGCACCTATCCAAAAATTGTAATGGAGCTTACAAGCTCTGCCTGTCGATCTGGCATGTGAGCGTACGTTCGAATCCGAGCTGTACGATGACACACTCCTTGTTCGGGCATGGGAGTGATAAAAGTTCAATTACTCGGAAATGTCTTGGCATGTTTGCGTCAGGTTCTGTCCCACGATTGAAATTGGCATTCGATTTCCGAAGCTGAAACTACTTGGGTCCACTAATAGCCTCCTGAGCATGGAAATGCTACAATTTGTGTAATATGATCATGGCGTGAGATAGCGATCCAGTGCAAACCCGGATGTTGCTCGCCTTACACTTGGACCTTACATATATAGTCGGAGGGTGAGTTGCATTTGCAACCAGCATAGCCTCAGTGCCCAGCTTTTCTTGGCATCAATACGCAAAAACAATCTTGGGGGCGTATCGGCCAATCGTTTCGGTGGCGGTGAAGAGGCTGGAACGAAGGAGGTGCCATTGGGGTGGATGGGGAGGCAACCTTTGGCTGACGCCAAGGCACATGTTTTGAATGAGAAGGCGTGAGGACTATGCAGTTAGTCACACAGGTCCGATGGTCTTAATGCGTGTCCTTGAGGAGTAAACGAGCCCGTCACTTATAAGAAGCTACATTACCTATTTCCCAACCCTATCTCACTAAAGCCCTTCAACGATATTAC
This sequence comes from Cladonia uncialis, assembly GCA_002927785.1. Lineage (NCBI taxonomy): Eukaryota > Fungi > Ascomycota > Lecanoromycetes > Lecanorales > Cladoniaceae > Cladonia > Cladonia uncialis. The sequence goes on from NAPT01000579.1 coordinate 14,176, forward strand.
GTATACTCCCTCTCACTCCTATTCGAAGCCCTTCAGGAAACATGGCGACCTTGCCAAAGCCTAACAAACCTCTTAAGATCTTAACCATCGATGGTGGCACACTGGAGGTTGGCTCAAAGCTAATTTTTCTCCAGAGATTGCTCGATGCGAGCGCGCGGAACAACGGAGTACCAGACAGCAAACCTCGACCCTGTGACGTTTTCGATGTCATTGCTGGCATTGGATCAGGTGGATGGCTGGCCTTGCTCCTTGGTCGCTTCCAAATGGACACATTAGCCGCCATGACCGAGTGGTACAACCTGATCTGCTGCATCGTACCCAGATCCAAGGCAGAGGAGCTTCGCATGCTCTTGCTGCAGCACAGTTACTATCATACAGAGAGACTGGTGGAGCAAATTGATGAACTCACCGAAGTCTACCAGACCGACAAGCACATGTTTTTCACGCCCCCAGAGGGCAGCCGTTGCAAACATGTCTTCGTCTCCGCCCTCAAAACTGACTCGAAGGACAGGCAACTCAAGTACAATCTATTCAGGACTTACGATTGCCCAAAAGGCGCCAATGTATTGGAGGCGTCCCAAAACCCACATGAGTACAAAATTTCTCACGCTTTTCAGGCTACAGCAGCAGCTAAATACTTCACACCTCCCTGGAAAGAGCCTACAGCAAAAAGGGGCATATCGAAATGCCTGGATATTGAATTCCCCAGTCCTCACAATATCACCGAAATTGCCTTGAACGAAATGTGGGGCCTCTACGGTAAAGACGTGGAGATTTTCATAGTAGTTAACATTGGAGTTGGAGAGAAGCTAAGAAGAGATAAGAGCAAGATAGAATCCGATATCAGAGAGAAGCTTCGGAACGTCTACCCAGAGCATACTCCGCCGTACTATCGGCTATTTTCAGCACCCGATAGATCCGCTCCAGGGACTTCTCGAAAGTACACTTCCCCGCTCAAAGCATCGCTTGACTATACAAAGGAGTATGTACGTACTCGCAGCGTACAGATTGCCATGGAGGAAGTAGGCCAACGCATAGACTTAGGCACATCAGAACTTGAGATGATCTAGACATTTGACTACTTCATAAACGCTAGAAAGAAGAGTTCTACTTATGACCTACCCTTTTTGCAATTGTGTCTGCTGGTGAAGATTTGCCAATTACTCTGTTTGTAGCGCGGCATTCTTGAGCTTGCTCTTTTCTCATGCACATTAATCCATGCCAAATATCTTTGACCTTAAGATCTATTGCCAGAAGTCCAAAATGTAACGAACAATCTCCCGGCTCTTCGCAATAGGGAGTTCGTGCCCAGCATCCAGGAACTCGAATTTTACATTATTGGCGCCTAGAACCTCCGTTGCATCATCAATTAGCTCGTCCTTGACAATGAGACTATCCTTTGACCCGCCGATTATTAGCACCTTGCCGTTCTGTAGGCCTTGCTCGGCATATTCCTCTTCGGTGGAAGCATTCTGTGCAGCCAAACGTTCCCCAAGCCGCCGCCAATGATAATGCTCCTCACTGACAGGCCCATAGCGTATACTAGATATGAAAGACTTGACAAACCCGGGATGGTTATCGAGTTGCCACCCGATTACTTTAGCGACTGTTATTCCAGGCCTGGCTCTCGACAACTCCGGTGCTTTCGTAGACTTCTCCTTTGGCACTTCCCCCATCACTGGCGCTGCTGGTGTGACCCTTTCTTTTGGAGGTGTTGCCTTAGTTGGTGTGTCACCAGCCTTCAACCTTGATTTGATGATCCTTTCCAACATGGTCTCAGGGAGAAGACCAGTGTTGTACAGAAACTTGTTTGTCAGAGTGTGACGTTCCTTCCGAATGAGACCGCCTGGCGCGAGAAGCACTAAGGAAGATACAAGAGAAGGGAAGTAAGCCGTAAAAGTCGCGACTATGGCTCCTCCGAGTGAGTAACCAATCAAGGAAAACCTGTTACCGTTACCTGTCCAAGATATAGGCGAGGATGTCAGAGCGAGGAGAATAATGGTTGTGTACAGTCGGTTTGAATGTGGTGTAGGAGCAGGTGTACAGGAGTAGCCACGACCTGGTAGGTCAAACAGTATCACTCGGCATCCGTCATCAACCAGTCCTTGAGCAACTGCTCCTAATGCTACACATGGAGTGGTTATCCCGTGCACTAACACCACCTTTCTTCCATCTTCTGGTCCCCATTCGTATACTCTCAAACCTCCATAGGGCGAATTGACATCTCTTGCACCTGGATATGCGTCTGGTGGATAGGGTAGGTCTGCAGCTTCTGTGTCTGAGAGTTTGGGGATGAGTGTTTTCAAAGGCGAGGGAACGACTTGGGTGTCTCGACTTGACCCAGTGTTAATCTTGTAAAGACCAAGGCCGACTGACACAGCAACCTCCAAGCCTAGTAAAGCCCAGGGAATCAGTATTTTGTTCTGGCGATACCATTGATCCATGGCGGCTTTAATGGCGGTTCCCACAGTTCTGCACAATTTGCAGCTGTGCCGTTTTGTGCCCTGGTCGTGTTGTTTGAAGGCGGGGACTTGAGCGGCACTTTTGGCGTATGCATAAAGGTTTAGAATGCTTGGCGCGGAAAATCCAAAAAAAACCCCCCGGCTCATGATTTTCGACCAAATCGCATACAAATTGAAATATATAATAGAGCCCTTTTTTCTACTAAATTGTTCTTCAATCTAGTATTATTAATTAGTCTTATATAGCTCTATCATTATCTAAGCTAAAAAAAACATTTCCAACTTGGTTATTTTTTTTTGGATTTGTATAGCGATTTGGTGAGCGGGTGTGTGGTTTTTTTTTTTTGCGCGCCAAGGATTCTAAACCTTTATGCTTACGCCAATTGTAGGACTTGTCATCTCCAAAAGAACTGCGATGTTCCACGCTTGGTCGACAACCCCTGGAATTGATTCTCTACAGGTCCCCTCAAGATGCACGACGATACAACTGATGTGAGGTATATAGAAAACCCTTTGAGTAACATAAATAGATTGTATGGACTTCTGCTAGTATATCTAGTCTTGTTCTGGTACCTGCAAGCTAGGAAGTCTTACCTTAAGACCATGCATCTCTACAATTTCACACTCCTGAGCATAGCCAAAGACCCTAGATACTGTGACTATCAAGCTGATTGAGACGAAGACCTACCTCCAAAGTGGGTCAGCCGTCAATCCATAAAAAGGTGTGAGGACCTCAATAACGCCGAAGGTGGATGATGGGTGGAAGGGGACATGGCTGATAATTCTCCGCGAAAGAAGCGCAAATTCATAGGTGGGAGGGTATTTCTGCATCTCAAAAACCTGAGAGATCTAGAAACCTCAGGTACCCTCGACTTCAAGATCAACATCATCAAACCACACCAACAGTAAAGTCGGTGACTATACCAACGGCGGCAGGAAGACATAGCAGAGCCTCGACTGAAGAACACGCTGGCGAGTGTAGGGAGACCGACATGAGTGAGGGAACTAGGAGCAATCGCGGACGGGCTTGAGCATCATCTCTAGAGATATTGCCCAAGACACCAGCAAGAAAAAGAGGGCAAGGCAAAGCAGAGCCAGCAATAGAACTTGATAGATCCAAAAATGCCAGGAGCAAACATTAAGCTCAGTAGCTACTTGTGATTCAACATCATGTCTTACAACCTTTGAGTCAGAGGATAGAGCGTAGTCTATACATGTAGAGACTGTAGCATATCAGCAGCTGTCTACTCCACAGGCTATTTCCGTGCCGCTTAGTCTGGTTACATGATCCAACGGATAGACAGATCATGCGCTTCCTGCCATACTATCCTCTCCTTCAACTTGTAGAAGATTGAGGGAGACAATAGACCTCGGACAATACCCTTAAGAAGCACGTTCTACAGCTCTATTAGGAGACGGAGAGCTTTTGAAATTATTAACTCTATGGGTTTAGACAACATGTGTTTCTTATAGTATGTTCTGTATGTTAGAGTGGGGAAGTGTCTGGACAACGTTGCCCCCAATAGTCTCCGGGAGGTACCTAGTCCTGAGGTAGTCCAGAAATCCTACTCTCAAGCCCCCAATGTTCGACGTTATCTGCACCTACCCACTCACCTCCGATCTCTTTGCCCAATGCATACATCCTTCATCACCCTTCCTAGCGCTCGGTCTCGCATCCGGTCAAGTACAAGTTCACCGCCTGCCCCCAGCTGATTTCTCCAGCGCCTCAGAAGCCAGCCACGGCACCATTGAAACAGCATGGCGGACGCGTCGACACAAAGGCAGTTGTCGGAGTCTCTGCTTCAGCCATGATGGCCAATTGCTCTTTTCCGCTGGAACAGACGGACTTGTGAAAGCAGCAGCGACTGAGACAGGATACGTCGTAAGCAAGATCGCCGTCCCATTGCACAAGTAATACTTCCCCTACTCGAGCTTGTATGTTTCAGTCGACCTCTGCTAACAGCAATCAAGCTCCTCAATCGATCCCGCATCCCTCATTCACGCTCTCTCTCCGCAGACTTTCCTGCTAGCCACCGACTCGGCTGCCCTCCACCTCTACGACCTCCGCACCAATCTCAAAACCAATACTACCACCATAGAGTCCAAACCAAGCCAAACGCACTACCCACACGATGACTACGTATCATCTTTAACGCCTCTCCCGCCTACAGACGCGTCTACTAGCGGCTTCCCCAAGCAATGGGTCACCACAGGAGGTACCACGGTAGCCGTGACAGACCTCCGGCGCGGGTTGCTCGTTAAAAGCGAGGATCAGGGGGAAGAATTACTAAGTTCTACAGCTATCAATGGAAGAGTGGTTGTGGGTGGTGAAAAAGGCGTGCTCAGATTATGGAAGATAGGTGTATGGGATGACAATGAGGAGACCGTCCGCATCGGTAGGGACGCTAGCGCGGATGTACTGGCTGCTGTGCCGGAAGGTGTGGGTGCGGAGCCAATGGCGGCGCTGGGCATGGATGATGGGTTTGTCAGGTTTGTGGGAATGGGGGGAAAGAGAGCGAGGGTTGTGGGGGAGAGTCGGCACGATGAGGTGGAGGGG
>NAPT01000057.1:0-71994 GCA_002927785.1 Cladonia uncialis
TTTTAATATTATTAAATAATATAATAATAATAAAATAATAATAATAATAAAATAATAATATTAAATAAAAAGCAAAATTATAGTAAAAATAAATAATAAAATATTATAGAGAAGCAAAGTAAATAAATTAAAGAAGATAGTAGAGATGAAAAAAAATGCTGAATAAAAGTAAGTAAGACTCTCTATTAATATTATTACAATGATCTTCATTTCTCTATCTCGCCGGCGGTGTTTTAGTAATTGCTGGCGGCGGCGCTATTGAGCACTAACCCCCAATTAAATTGGTGCGACTTGTGATATCGAAGACCTTAGATCTCTATTCTCGGAGTATCCTACGTATTGAAATCACTGCTTGCACAACCAGATATTCTTGTGCCAAATGCTCCCAATTGCCTTCCGATTTGAACAATCACTCCGCCGTCTCCTCCATCATATCATCAGTCAAATTAATTTAGTGGGGTCTCCATATCTTATGCCTGCAGCCACCAGTATCATTCTTCACGGAGAATGGGCCTAGCCGAGTGTATCGTTGTTGCGCACCGTGTGGACAACCTAGATACAGTTCGCGATTTAAAAAAGAAACACCCCAACCCTAATAACGGAATGGTGGCACAGATCCCTGTACAAGTTGTCTGTTAACATAATTGATGGAGAAGTGGGTTCGATAATTGAGGTTCGGCCGTTAAATCATCATGTACGAAAGTTGAAGGTCCCGAGTAGAGCTTGACCGAAGGGAAGCAATGCAATGCATGGCAGAAGGGCCAGAGTGGCTCTGGCTAGACGACCAGAACTTGATTGCATTTCCCGAACCATCGTTTCGTCGTCGCGCCCCAGCCAAGCTTGCCCAGATCGAGCGTGGCAATTAGACGGGACTCATCGTAGATGTCAAATTGGTTCCCAAAGCGAGGAGCAGTGTATAGCTTCGCCTCTTGATCTATAGTTTATGGTAAGCATAAGAGAGATCCTAACGATCGAAATACATACTCTTGAAGTTCTTTGCTTTCTGTGTGGTGATTGTGTGAACAGAAAGGTCGTACACGATCACGCTCCCGCTATTGACCCTTCGGATTGATTTAGGCTCCGTTGTAGCCATGGGGAAGATCTTGTGGATGCACGTAACTACTTGCAAATTCTAAATGATACGTGTGCTTGTTCGTGAGAAGTAAGCGACGTGCTGCTTGAGGAATATTGAACAAGGAAACTGTCAACAGAAAGAAAGAGCAGGAGTTCTATTTATGTAAGTGTCTCAGATACGATCACCTGACAAGAGCTGGCAGGCAGCTACAGTTTAACATCTGCGCCAGGACCTTGAATCATTGGAACCAATCAAGCACTTCCGGCTGTGCAGCTTCGCAACTTTGATGCCCAAGGTTTCACAGACGACTGACGACTAGCGTCGGCCATATGCATCAAAATTCATCTCCACTACGCACGTGGGCCTCAAGTCGGCTGAGCCCCTGCGATCAGGGGTGGTGCTATTCGATCATCCACGCAGAAGCCTACGACAAGGTTACACTCATGCCACTGAACCTTCCTGCATGTGACTTCCGCAGCCTTTGAATAAGGTTGCGTGAACTCCATCATACAGTCAGGAATTTGTTCATTTCGAAAATAATCGAAATCAGATTTGTCTGTGGCGATGCAAACATAAGGTAGATTTGCGTTACCAAATATCCGGTACCAGCGCTTAGGGTCAAGAATGCATCTTCACGCAAGGCTGTGGACATCCACTATGTTTGCCATGAATTTGCTCGGTGCGATCCGAGTGTTCTCTTGTCAAGCTGATATGCGCATATCTATTATCAATCGGAGAGGGAATAGTTCATTCTTTAGAGTTTCTCGTACACAAACTAAGGGAGCTAGAACTACAATGTTTCAATCTCAATCCCGGACCAGCTCAATAAGTTGATGTTCGGAGAATCGCTCGGCTTACTTCTGCAGCGCCCTTCTACGCACATCTCCAGTAATCGAGGGGCTCTAATACCTTGACGACGGTTCTGCGCAAACAACCTTTGCCGAGAATTACTCATCGAGATCCAATCGATGAACAACCAAGCTAAGGATTGCACGAACATCATACTCAGTATTGGGACCAAAAGAACAAACCACTATAGCGCGTTGCTGGTAAGGGGATCGACCGCTATCTGAATTATCCTGGTTTTGCGACGAGATCGGCCACGAGCCCTGAGACGGTGCATGGAGACATGGCCAGGGAGAGCAACATGCCAGACCATAGATCCGCCTACTACAGATTGAATGTGGAGGAAGGACTCAGAATAATGTAATTGAACGAATGGCAAAGTTGAGGTCGTTCTAGGTTAAAACTTGGACGCTGCATCGGCAGGCTAAGGTCAAAAAATTCTGTACATCCTCAAAATGGTGACATGCTATTTGATACCGAAAAAAGATAGAATCAAACTCTTGTCAATATTAAAGACGCAAATGTGGACCGCTCACCGGAGGCCGGTATACTTAGTGGCTCCGACTTAAGCACAGGAGGCTTGAAGGTATTCGTGTGCATACCGAAGCCTACCATGACCGAGCTGATGTGACGGACTGGATCAACGACTGGCCCGTGGACTCGTTGATAGTAGAGAACAACGAGCTAAGAATAATGCTCAAAATAGGCCCAGGTATGTAAGATGCCGAGGTCCTTGAACCATTCCTGGTGGATTGCAAGATCGAGTTTCATTGAGCACAAGGTCATCACGTTCCTACATAATGTCGACCCAAATTTACATCGCGCTTTTGGTAATGGATATTGATATTGTCTTGACTTATGGTGAGAGATCCCCATGGTAGGCTTTTCTCTAGAGGACGAACTCATAATACAGGAGGGTGCATCAAACCTTGAACAACTAAGTTTCACTGAGGGTTCTGCCAATGGTAACGTAGCTAGTCGCTGCAAAAGTAGGATGCATCATGTCAAACGTGTCTCTTCGCTGAACTGAAGCTGCTGCCACTCCTTGACCCTTAGACGCCACTATCACAGAGCTTGGACTGCGTGATTCACCTTGCTACAAGGAAATTCATCCTCAAAAATCAGTTGCACTCAATCCCATTTTGACGCTAAGGGATAATGTTGCTTGATATTACATATCCAAGCCAAGTACTGCACCGAGGAGCTTAATAGCCTCGCAAAGAGAAACATTGGCAGGGTTTGTGATCTGCAAATGCATTAATCAGTGGGTACGTTCTCGCTGAAATTGCTCTTTGAAGCCTTCATGTGGAACTGTAATATCTGATGCAAAAAATGTCAGCTCTTAAGCACTTTCTGGTGAGGCTCTGAAGCCGTTTGATAGGATATAACCAATTTTCTCCATGCAATACGACCCATTCCATTATTATTACCTAAGTTATCCATAATTCTAACAACGAAAGAGGCGATCAAGTATGCAATCTTGTTTCATGTTGGAACTTCAACAACAGTAAACTTATATAAATTGTGCAACAGACTCAAAGTTTTGAAAACTGCGGTCGTTTTTTGTGAAGACGTACAGTCTCACATCCATACCCCAATACTATGCTGAGTAATCAATGAAACAAAGGTAGACAGTGTCTAAGACATCGAACATATACATCATCCTATATTACGTAGCCTCCGCACTGGCGATACCCGAATGTGTCTTGAGTTGTCTGCACACTGCCACTCTCGAATGGTCGAGGGTGAAATAACGGTGAAATTCAGGATGAACTTGCCAGGAGACATGTAGAAGTAGTTCAGATCTAGCAGCTGGAGATAGTGGTAGGTCCCTTTAACTGGGAAGTTCCATAACGTAGATGTTGGTGATCATCCCACAATGGCGTTGAAAATTCTCTTTCCACTTGAGTTTATCCAGGTTGAGGGTCGCGATCATGCGTTTTGAGCCTGACTTTTCATATATGCTGACACGGCTGCCCCATTTGGGCGCCTTTTCCTTGCTGGTGGCTTTTTGAACTGCACAACGATTATGATAAATTTCGCACACACGCAAAAAGACTTACTATCGAGATTTTTGGCCTTTTCTGTGGTCAGCGTTTGTTTCACAGGGTCGAATACAATGACTCGGCCGCTGTTCGTTCTCGTTATCTGCTTAGGCTCTGCGTCTTCCTCGGGCATTTCGATTGCGGGTCCAATTGGAGTTGGCGACGCTTATTGCAGCTGAGACGAAAATAGTGATGCGTATGTGATATATATATATATATATTCGTCGAAAAACGGGAAAAGTGACAGAATGCTGTAAGATGAGACAAAAGGAGCAAAAAGATCAAAAGGGACAGAAGGGACAAAAGTGGGGCCTTTTAAGAGGATAAATATATAAGTGGACATGACCCACCTAGCCGCACCCCTACGCATGATACTGTCATAGCAACCTTGCTCGTGTCATGTTAGTGTCCAAACGAAGCTCTAGCCTTAACTTTTTACGGGAAGGATGCGAGATAGCTCCTGCGACAACGACGAAGGCAGAACGCAGGTCAGCCAATTCTTTCTTCGGTAAACAAATCTTGCGTAACGCCCCACACGGTGTTATGGCTCCCTTAGGATACCCCCCGAACGCACCTCGAAACTGGTCGATCGCCAAGCTATCGAAGGAGCTCACCCTGATTTCCGGGCGCCTCCGTTGCTCACCAATGAATGGCTCAGCCGCAGCAAGAATCCTGAAACAGAAATAGTCTTCGAATGCCTGGGGGCTGAGCAGCTGATGTGCAGGACTTGCATTGGAAGATGGTGGCTTAGTGAACGAGGCCGCAGACGCCACTTCGCTTATATCAATCGCCTATTGGATGCTCCTTAATCTGCGCGCCCGTGACCCCGTTATACCGTCACGCTCTATTACACCTATGGTACAAGCTCGTGCTTTGGTTATTGAATCGTGCGTCCTTACTCTTTGAAAGTGCTTGATCTCCATCGAAGTGTCGCGCCTGATCACCATGTGGGAGAAGTGATTCTGCAGAAGCTACAGGATATGAAACATCTGGAAGTATCTAATCGGTCCGTACGGCATGCAGAGTATTGATGGTACAGCTTTCCCGGAGATTGTCGGTTTGCGTGTAGCTGGCTTCACCCCCACCATGCTCTTCGATTCCAGCCATTTTGCGCATATATGGCTTTTCTGTGGCTTTGTTAACGCCCGGTAATGGTATGAGCATGGGTGGCACATTCTAAACTTTGGGGTCCAGATTTTGGAGGCTCAAAATGGGACACATCCTATATTTATCGCAAGGCTCAGGTAAGGCTTGGTATCGTCGCCTGCTCCGGCCCCGTTGCAATACTTGAAAGCAATTGCATTCTATCTTCCTGTGCAGATCAGGATTGACTTTCTGACCGCTCGTTTTCTTAGAGTCCTCATGGCGTACCTCGATCCGGATTCTCGGGCTGCCCTTACAGTAAATCCATGGAGAGGGTCAGAAGTGAGCCAGGAGCGTGAGATCGCACAGATCGAACGCGACGACTCGGACCGCAACCGATCCCTTTCTCCGACTGAGTACAACACGGAGAGCAGTGACCATTTCTACGACGGTTTCAGCCCGCAACCTCCGCAGCGAAGCGCAACAACACCCAACCCTCGGCAGAGATTTGTCAATAACATCAGATTTGAAAGAGGATTAGAGAACATTCCCGGGCAGAGGCGCCAGTCAACCCATGACACAAAGTACTCCGTATCTTTCGCCGATACAGTGCCATGGGACCGAAAGGCAATATTGTCGTTGGATGGTGGCGGGATACGTGGCTACTCGGCACTATTGATACTCCAAGAGCTTATGAGCGTCATTAAGAGGCTCGAAAGAAGCCACCCTGATGGCGCAGCCGAGTCAAGTTACCATCCACTGCCGTGGAACCCATTATACGCGACGGATTCGAGAATTCATGGGCAAGCAGACCCTAGAGGTCAACCTCCCGAATCTGCAAGATGGCTACCATGCCACTATTTCGACTATATAGCTGGCACCAGCACCGGGGGTCTCATCGCCATCATGCTTGGGCGGCTGAGAATGAACATTGATGACTGCGTTTCCGACTATGAGAACCTTGGAGGCAAAGTTTTCGGTCGCAGCCGTTGGTTTCATTTGAGGTCACCATTATGGTTTCCCAGGGACAAATACAATCATCGCAACCTGGAGAATGCTGTCAAAGAGATAGTCTCTCAGAAAATACCCAAGATTGCCAAGTTTCCTGGAGGGCAGAACTTTGGGTTCGATGAAAATAGGTGCAGGACTGTTGTACTTTCATACCAGCAGCAGACCGACGAGGAAGCCAAAACAAAAGGCGTCGAAGGAGTCTACCTTTTTCGAACCTACAAAAACCTGCACCAGATAGAGGCGACTCCTGGTGAGCAGGCTTATCGGAACCCCGGTCCTGCGCATGATATTCCGATATGGTGGGTAGCCAGAGCGACTTCTGCTGCACCCGGCTATTTCAAGCCCATGAAGATACATCGATTAGCATATCTGGATGGAGGGTTCGGTACAAACAATCCATGCGGGGAGATCTTCGAGGAGGTACGGACGATGAATAACCATGCAGACACCTGCGCTAGCATTATAATCAGTGTTGGAACAGGGATAGATAAAGGCTGGAGCCGATTGAAGAATGTAGGACCGGCTCGCTTCATAAACTTTATGAATGTCGCACGGAAGTGGGCTTCAGAGTCAGAAGAGGCACACTTCAAAATGGTCCAAAGACAAAGGGGAGCGCCGTTCAAGTACTACAGACTCAATGTCCCTGACGGCATTGGCTCGTTGAAGTTGGACGAGTGGCGTGTCAGGGGCCGAGTGAGGACTACAATTGGAAAGACGATAGGCAAATTGAGGTCAGGCAGGCTTGTCAAGTCGGTAGTACCCGAACGGCGTCCCCACAGCATAGGCGAAAAAGGCCCGGAAAGGTCTGAGACTGTGACGTCCCAAGTTAATGGACAACACGGTGCTCTTCCTAATGGTGGGGAAAGAGATCACGGTAACGCCTCATCTACCATCGAGTCCTCAGCCATACCTAAGTGGTTCCAACCCAGGAACAAGACCTTAAACTTGATTAGGAAACACACTGAAGACTACCTCCGCACACCAGAGGTAAAAGTATGGATCGACGAGATTGCTGAGTTTTTGGTCGACGGAAGGCGAGCCCGGGCCAAACAAGACGAGAATAGATGGGAAAAGGCTTGCTTCGGCGCTTGGTACCAATGTAATGTCCTCAGCTGTCCCAGAGCGGAGAAAGAGTACCAGGATAGGCATGCATTGGAAAAACATTTCTTGGACAAACACATAGATATGTTTTCCAGGGAAAAGCAAGAGGAGTTGGAGAAGGCGCTGGATGATTGTAAGATTGTAGTCCATTAACAAAGGCCTCCATCACCATAGGCTGCCGCTTGAGCTTGATGGTGTTCCTGCACTCGGCCTGATTATGAAGTCTGCGGTGCCAATTGTCGACCTTTCTATATGCGGGTACTCCAGAGAGCATATGGTCCTGGAACGTATGGAATACTTGAGAGTGTCCTTGGCGGACTGCAACCGTCAGCCGCTTCCGGTCAGATATACCAAGTTCCAATCGCCACTGCAATTTGATACGATTATCGAGCACTGGGTTAACGAGACAGATAATTCTAGCCATTTAAGCGATTGACCAAAATTTCACCGCCCGCTGTTCCTACGGGAATTTCCACCCTCCGAGTGGCTGGTGAAGGCACGCTGCTACTGGTCTATACATATATATCTGTTTCATAAGATATCGGACGCTGTTACTTCCGGTGAGTCTCTCAATCCTTATGGATTCTACCTCAATGCTGACTACTGCTAAGAACTTCAAAATCGCTTCGTTTTCAACCTTCTTCCCAGCTAGCCGAGATCGCTTCCCCGCATCTTGAATTGTGACTTGAGATGATATAAAGCTTGGGCTGTTGGGTCTGTTTCGCAACAAAAAAGGCTCAGCCCAGAAGCCAGCTTCATTTGACAGCTTTTCTGCGAGGTCAGGGAGTGTAGCTTGTTATAAGATGGCGTTGCAGAAGTTATGGATAGAGGAGATGAAGAGCGTTACCAATTAAAATCTGGAGGGTTCTCTAGCCAGAAAATTGATGCAGACAACATTACAAGTAGGAGTGCGCTCTCAATCACCCTTCAAGCGCTGTAAACTATATATGACAAATCTGAAGACCAACGCCGAACAATTTAAATCCAGGTAAAGCAGATATAGAACCTGAGTACGAGTGCCATGGATGGAAACTGATTCGGCGAGGGATTGCGCGCGGTCGAACATGGAAACAGACCATGCCCATTTCCAGATTCGCCGCTTCAGCCTTTCAAGCTTTATCCGCGTTACAACTGTATCGGTCTCGATCGAAATGGAACGAACCCAATCTTCCCTTTTCCCTGCTCATTCACCCCTGTGTTGACGTCTCCGAAATTGACAGTCGAAGCAGACCTCAAAAGCATCATCATATCTTCATCGTCCGCTGCAGTAGCAATTTGTAACGCTCTGACGCCATCAGCGTTTTGAATGGAGCGATCTACTCCATGTTTCTCTATTAGTATCTTTGCCGCGGTGACATTGCCTTGCTCGACAGCGAAGAAGAACAGCTTGTTCGCATCAATCTTCTGCTTATCCACCGTAGCTTGGGCTTCAATGAGTGCCAGCATGATCTCCAAGTGTTGGTTAGACTGCGCTAGCACAAGAGGCTCGTCCTTCCAGCGATCTTTCATATCGATGTTGGCACCATGATCAATTAGAAGCTTTGTGGCAAAGAGGTCACCTTCCAAAGCAGCTACATGAAGTGGTGTACGCTGCCAATGGTTCGGCCTGTTCACTGGCAGCATCTTGGTTTCGAGAAGCAGATACAAAATTTCGGAGTTATCGGACTCAATTGCGCAGTGAAGAGGTGAATTTTCTGTATAAGGTTCTAAGATATGCAAATCCTGCATTCGCGTTTTGATTGCCTCTGCAATGGGATCTGTGAGACCCCGTTTTGCCATTGCCCATACAGGTAGCTGCTTCTCAGTGAGGTCCTGGCTTGATCGATCATATCCAGAGCTTGCGAGCATGTGCATAACGGTCTCATGTCCATATTGCCATGCCACCATAAACGCAGTCCTACCAAATTTGTCCTCAAGGAACATATTGGCTCTTTTCTCAAGCAATATAGATACAACTGCTGCTTGACCTTTCTGGGCTGCGTCATGCAATGGGGTTCGATTACATTTGTCCCGAATATCAGGATGTATGGCCTTCACTTCTGGTGAACGATACCCCGGTAGATGATCTTCCATCAATAGGCGGGCGATCTCATGATATCCATTTCTAGCTGCGCCGTGAAGGAGGCTCTGACCGTCTTCATCAGCGCACATCATATCAATTGGGTACTCCATCATCTTTTCCAGCGCTTCTTTGGCCCCTCGATTGACAGCGCGCAGCATGGCAGTGCCACCTTCACGGTCTTTCAACGCAGGGTTCGCGTTATATTGCAACAAAAGGTCTACCATGTCACAATGATTTCTCTCCGCTGCGCATCTCAATGGAGATCGACTTGCATGGAAATCCACGATATCGATGCTAGCTCCAGACCCTAGCAAAAGCTCGACGATGTCGTAGTGATCTTCTCTGGCAGCAAGATAGAGGGCAGTCATGCCATTCACGTCTTGTAGGTCGAGGTTGATGGCTTGGTTTCTGAGTAGTATCCGAACCTGGTCAACATGCCCCAAACGTGCGGCAAGCATCAAGACCGTTCGATTGAACTCCTGACAGTGTACCATGTTAACGTCCAAATCCCCGGGCATCTCACACACTAGTAATTCAACAATTTTGCTGTGTTCTGAAGGCTCTCTTGAGGACATAGGGTTGCTGCTGCTATGATGACCCAAGATGGCCTCAAACAGAGCCGTTCTTCCTCTGGCACTCACTTTCTGCTGGGAAGCACCCAGTGATAAAAGACAGCGGGCAACCTCGAAGTGGCCTCTCCTGCACGCATACATCAATGGTGTTTGGCCGTACTTGGGCTCTAGTTTATCTACCCGACCATAGTCTGGATCCAAATCAGAAAAGATGGATGCCAGTCCATACCAAGCGCAAATATGCAATTTGTCGACATTTCGCCATACATCCCACGTATCGTGTCCTCCTGGATCGGTGACCCAAGCGGCTTGCATACAATTATCTTTGCGTTGGGGATCGTTGATCAGCTGCATCGCAGCTGCTTGAAGTTTAGCACCGTGTTGGGTGTTCCTGCTTGCAATCCGGACATGATCACCCCAGTATTGCGAGGCGTACTGGAGGAAGGGAAACTCAGATTTCTTCGAGATATAGTACTCATCCTGACAGGGTATTCGTGGAAGTACGAGTCTCAAGTAAGTCATGCACGCTTCGGCGATCTCAACGTCCGCATGTGGAAGCCATTCATTACTATTCTCCTCGTGGTGGAGGTAGTCCTCCAAGGTGCGATGTACTAGTCGCACCTGAGTCCCGTTTTCTTCGAGAATGACAAGTGCAGAAGTAGACCCAAGAATAGTCTTAGGTTGATCAATCGAATCGGTGATATCCTCCTGGCTGTCGCGCTCTTCCTGCAAGTCTACCACCGCCAGGGCATGTTGCAGTTCACTCAAACCGAGTGGCCTGCGAGCGCGAGTAACCATACCGAGAACTCTACATGCCCGGTTACGTTCGTCTCGCCCCTGTGCTTGGATGCGCTGCATCGCGTCTTGATAGATATCATCAGTAGTGTCAGGAAAGGTTCTCAGTGCTTTCTTCAGCGTTCTCAGGTTCGATTTAGTCTTCAATAAGTCCATGTAAAGCCTTGCAAATAGAAAGCGGCCGTTCGCTTTTTCGGCAACCTCGGTGACAATATGCTCTGGAAGGTTGGAGTCGCTCTGGCACAGATCCTGAAAGGGCGTTGTAATAGGATTCTCAAAATCGGTCGTGTCTCGGTCGTCTCTGAGGACTGGATCCCCATCTGCGAGCTCGGTTCCAATCTCCCGTCGAACATAGCGTTCGATATCCGCACGTGGTATCTCGACCCGGACCTCAACTTGGCCATAGGGTTCCATCAAATGGTGCAATCTATCCAGACACCAGAGACCCTTTTGTTTGCAGTCATAACAGAGATCATAATCGCCTCTATCGCAGATTTTGCATCGAAAAGCCAATTTAAGGCCTTTTGCATGACACCTATTACACTCGTAGTCGCCTGTTTCGCTCCACTTGCTGATTGGCCGCGTCATGATCAAGATACTCCCCCTTTCTAATTTCAGCTTGAGGAGCTCTCTCTGAAGTGCCACTCGATCGCGGGGTGCTATTTCATCAAAGGCATCTACAACGATGTAAAATCGCTCGTAGTTGTCAAGCTCCTTCACTAGGATTTTGTGAATGTCGTTGAAGTATGATATAGGCGAAGATTTTAGACGTGTTGCCTTTCTATACACAGCTCTTAATTCCTCGGATATAACGCATAGCTCATCAAGCTGTATAAGCTGCTTGAGTAGACTTCCTACCAAGTGCGGTAATGTCTGAACATTGGATGATTTGTAGTTTAGATAGATAGAAAGAACAGGGGACTGACGCCGATGAGGATTGCTAGGGAGATGATGCGTGAGGATGGATGATAGTACCGTCTTGCCTACTCCTAGGTCACCCACACACTGAAGGAACCACGGCCGTCCTCCTGCCCATGCCTGGAAACGCCGATCTCGCCACAACCATTCGCCTGTCTCCGTGAAACAGTTCGCCCACAGCTCATCTCGCTTTGCAATGAAGGAAAACGGCGCCAACCAATCTGCAATCTCTTCCCTTTCCTTCGCTTCGCTTCTCCTTCTCCTTCCCTCCTCTTCCCTCCTCTGATTTACCTCGAAGCTCGAAAGGCGATTGTCCATATTGGCCAGTTGAATTCTGGTGGATTCGCTATTCTTTTTGATCACAACCAATGTCTCGTTAAGCGTCTCGTCGTTGTTCAGCGCGAGTATCGTATTGATTGCAACACAGCATCTTGTGATGGTCGTCTGCATTTCCGTGAAGGCATCCTTCCTGTAGTGCCAAGTTGCTCTTTGATAAGCTTCAGCCCGTTGCCATGCTCTGGACGGGTTTAATTTGACCGCCATCTCTTCGATCACCCGTTGGAGCTGCGCCACCGTACCCTTGTACTCGAAGACCCATACGCCATCTCTGTTGAATCGCCTCCCGCGCACCTCCCAAAGTCCTCGGAGCCAGGGCGGCTCCTCGTCTGGCTGACTGTCTTGGGCCGCCTTCTCACAGCGGACCAATAGTCTCTTAAGCAATGATTGGAGCGTTTCAAAATTCTCCTTCAGAACTCGGGTCTCTTTGGATGCCCCAGCAAAATCAAGTCCATATTTGATGACCTTCTCTGTGGTATCAAGTATGGTAAGAATCCCACTTGTGATACTCAAAGGATCCATGATTGCTAGTCACACGCTGTCGTGCGATGGAGAGAACGGCCCGCGAGGTGCGCATACAGGGTTCAGGGTGAGACCACTCCGAATGGTGCGTTCGCGCGGCCTCTCGCTGTAAGTAAGGCAGTTATCTAAGAACACTGAGGCTTAGCCCCAAAAGGCGTCATGAATATGCAACTCATAGATGTTACAACCTCTACTGGTCCTAAGCGGAAACTTGAACCCTGGACGAGTCATACTTGGTGGAGGTCGTCACAGCTTGGGTTTGTGATTCTCTTCTTAGGCCACTGTTAACTCACAGATGATGGTCATACGGATATGCTTGCAGTAGGAGTCCGGCAGAGCCGGGTCTCTTAGGGTAGGGCCCTTATCCAATAAGATAAGCCTCTTAGGCTACGCCGTTGGGCTCGCTTAGTAGTACACCGTTATAAGTAGTCTAGTGTGCCACTAAGATTGACGCCCTACCCCTCTCATTTGCAGACTGGGAATTCTCTCAACCTCACATATGGTATACTTGTACATCATTGGCAACATTACGTGTAAAAATGGATTTCTTGCTCTCTTTATCATAATGGGTCAGTGGCCCTAAGCTGGGTAAGGATTTCAATTACCTAGCGCCTCCCAGATCATAGAAGATTATCTGGTAGATAGTGATGCTCTTCCAAGACTAATCTACTGCATAGTACTACGAAGTTCTTCACATGTACTCTGTTCTGTCTTGCAAATGGTTATCCTATACGGAGTAGCATTAACGGCTGACGAGGCCCAGGTTCTCCTGGTGCCTTGTCAGGCCCCCCATTACTCAGTAGTGCTGACACTGACGCGAGCGGTCTAGCCTGGTTTGTTTCATGTTTGAATTGCGATGCAGCTCACCCAATATACACTGCTCCGTCCTCTGGAGATGGTCAATAAAGATCTTTTCATCTCCCCTCACAGTCTCTACCTTTCTTCTCTAACAGCGAGAGCCGTGGTCTGGCATGGTTGGAACTATGGTCATAGACTGTCTCACTGTCCTTTAACTCCCGTACATCGTGCCCCTTTTTTACGTCCATCGTCCATGTGGTCGATATCATGCGCCTCACATTCGCTCTCCAGCTGCCTGCTCTTTTCTTGACATTCGCCTTTGGAGCCCCAGCGCCAGCTGTTTCACCAACCTCCACTGCTCCAGCAGCTCAGTCGACCATCTGCGGTGACATTGTGACTTCTTGCAGTGCGTACTCTCTACTCGTCTCAAATTCCTCATCATATGCTTACACGATTTGCAGACGACACTTTCACGGCAAAACAAGCATATGAATGCCTCACCAGCGTCCCTTTCAATCCGGCGATTGCAACTCGGTTCCTCAAGTACTATAATGACACCATCCAATTCCAGTCCACACTGGCCTATCTGAAGAACCCCCCCTCAAGCTATCAGCAACCTTCCGTCGACCTTCTAGCCGGTTTCGAGCAGATACAGAAAGCCATCGATAACGGCGCTTTCCCTAATCAATATGCCTTCGAGGCCACACTGCAGAACCTGGTATACTCGGCCCACGATGCACATTTTCAGCTTGAGGCCGGGATACTTGCGGCTTTCACCTTCTTAAGTCCCTACCCGCTCGTCGCTCTGTCGGAGGATGGCGTCCAAATTCCAAAAGTGTATGTGACAGACGATGTCTTCCTTTCAATAGATTCAAGCTCGGACTTCAAGCCATCAGCTATCAAGACCATCAATGGCCAGGATGTCACAGCATATCTCACCCAATTTGGGGCAGCAAGCTCGATAGGGAATCTTGAGCCGAACGCGGATTGGAATGATCTGATGTCGAGTTACGCTGCTTACATCCAGGATGACTACAGCATCCTTGAGTCATACGTTGAATTCTATCCTGGCGAGACAATCACTCTGGGCTTTGAGAATAAAACAACGCTTGATCCTGAGCCATGGGTCGCGATATACAACAGCCCAGGTCCCACTGGACCGCTCGCTACTGGTGGCGATTTCTATAATTTTTTTGTCCTGGGTTTCTATCCGGCGTCCTTTGACAATGCAACAGATCCTTGTGCGGTGTCGGATGGCTCTACCAACTCCACTACGACTTCGGTAAATTCCACATCGACAAAAACGAACTCCACAGGCGCCGATGCCACTGCAACTTCATGGCCGGACTCGGCTTATCCAGATAACGCAGACATTTATCAACCAGGCCTATATCCCTATGGCGGGGGGTTTCTCACGGGTTACTTCCTGAAGAACATATCGACAGCTGTGCTTAGCATCCCGACTTTTGACATGTCCGACGATGATGTCCAGACCTTCTCGGATACGGTCCAGGAGTTTCTCAACGCCAGCCACGCGGCTGGAATGGAGAAGGTCCTAATTGATTTGCAACAAAATCTGGGGGGCGATACGCTGCTAGCCGTGGATACCTTCAAACATTTCTTTCCTGCAAATGACACGTTTCGTGGAAGTAGATTGCGCGCCCATCCAACTGCCGATGTCATCGGCAACACTTTCACCACTTATTTTACCACCAATCAATCTGCAAACAGCTCGGTGTATGATGCATTGTCTGCAAGCGACTGGGTTGTGACAGATCGCTTGAACGCCAACACAGGTCAAAACTTCACGTCCTGGGGTGAATTTTTCGGTCCCCATGAATACAATGGCGACAGTTTCACTACTGTGGAACGGGAAAATATCACTAGCTCTCTGTTTGACATGGAGGCTCTGGGTATCGACATATACGGTGCATCGATTCCTGCTACAAACCCTCAATTGTACGAGCCCGAAAACATTATCATCCTTTCGGACGGTCTCTGCTCATCCGCTTGCGCTGTTTTCGTGGAAATGATGCACCATGACGCTGGAGTTAAAACTGTCGTGGTTGGCGGTCTACCACAGACTGGCCCCATGCAAACAGCTAGTGGTAGCCGCGGCGCGGAGATCTACACTGCCGAGAACATTGACGATGATATTGCAGCCACCATTTATCTCAATGCCACAACGGCTGGTTATCTGCCTGACAGAGAGGAAGACGTGTGGATCTCATTTATGGGCATCAATCTTCGGGATCAGATAAGGAAAGATCCGGAGGATGTACCAGTGCAATTCCTATACGATGCCGCGGACTGTAGGATATTCTACACCGCGGAGACGTGGAATGATTACAGCAGTCTTTGGACATACGCCATGAATGCGATCAGCGATTCGAAGCTGTGCGTAGCTGGCTCCACGGGCTTCTCATCGACTGGAACAGACTCGCAAGCCACAAACCCTCCTCCTACCTCGAAGCTACCTGGGTACAACGCATCCTCGCTTCTCGGAACGAGCAACGAATTCACCAATATGTTCACCGGTCCGGAGATGGACATCTTCCATCCTCATTCCTCTGGAAATCAGAGAACAGCTTCACAAGTCTGCAACAATCATGGTATGGGCTGTCCAGTTGGGCGATGTTCCCTCACAAAAACCGAAGGCAAAGGCTCGTACAACGGCCACACCATTACCTTTCGCTCGGGAACCTGTCCCTCTAACACTGCGGCCTCGTCGGGTATTAGCGCGCTCGTTACCAAGAATGATGAGCCCGCTGAAATACTTGGAGATGGAGGAAAAAAGAAGGTGAATAGTGCGAGCTCAGTGGCTGCCGCTATAGTGAAACCTTACGGCAAATTCTACGGCAGGCCATGATGAGCGTTTTACCTATTTTCTAAACACTGCATAGCGTTGGTAGAAACATCTTCCCTTCTATTGTATAATACCCCTTTATATAATAATCATATTAGAATATAATGGCGGCAGTATCCCCTTCTAGAAAGAGCGTAATGGATCAAGAGTCATTATCCAAAGTCTCGTATCACACACTCTCTCACCGTATTCCCCTCCTCTACCGCAAAAAGCATTGATAATGCCACCCGCGAATCTAGAAGCTTCCTTGCAATGACACCCTCAGCGCTCTCACACAAGGAACAACAACCTTTCCCTTTTTCCAGTGCATATCGCGCGTCCACACACTCCAAGTAGGAGACTAACATGACGTAGATCAGGTTTTGTCAACACCTCTCTATCATCCATCTGTCCTACTCCTACTCCTGCTCCTGCTAAAAGGCAAGACTTTTCCTCCTCCCTACCTTCCAATCTATTCTGAAGGTTTACGAAAAGGGGCCAAAGCTATGACGTGCGGTATAATCTTGGAGAAGTGTTCCAGGAAGGGCAACTGTGGCAGAAGTGCTGGTCCCGAAGGGGGGCAAGGGTTGATGCATTTTCAAGCCATCAGCGGCGGCTGGCGACTTGGGTTCGTGATCTTTACTACTTTTGCCCTCTCCTAAGTGTCTTATTATACGATTGCTTCTCCCTAGACATTCCTTGGTAATGGATCAGGCTAGGCTCTTATCATTCTACATCTTGATGATGGGATTTGGGAGAACGTTCGGTCAGGGTTAATAGCTATATTCACTTATCTTAACTGGATAGAATGGTGTCTGAATTTATGAACAGCAGAACCTACTTTATATATTTGTTCTTTCATGCCTTAGGGGGTGTTAACAAGATCTATTGACGTTGTTGATTCGGGAAGAAGGTAAGACGCTCTAAAGTGTTGGCAAGCTTACGCTCCATGGCGATAATAGACTTTAATCACATTGCATGGAAGCTGGGCATCATACAGCAATGGACTCGAGAGCACGAGACGGATTGACGAGAACGAGAAATGGAGTACGCGGCTGTGAAGGCGTCTTGGCGAGAGCTGGGGGAGGAAGAGGAATATGAGTGTTGGGGAGGTAGGCGGGCAGTAGGGACATCGCAGGTTGGCAGATATTCTATTCCCCAGCATCAATCACGTCATTCCTAAAGTCGTTCTTCCGGCCATTAGCTTCGAACATACAAGCCTTAGCGTTAATAATCTCCACCTGCAAAAAGGTCGTATTGCTTTCTATATCAACATTCCGAATCCTGCCGTCAACCGTCTGACTCCCAACACTCATTTTGCACCTCAAAACTTCGATTCCGGCTGCAATCAGCTCCTAGAGATGGGGAATTGCCGCTCTGTCAGGTCTGGTGCGCCAATTTCCAAACATACAATTGTGAGATGACCCAGTGAAGGGAATGTGGCATGCGCAGACAAAGGAGCCCAGTCGTAATATACACAGCTGGGAGGCTGTGTGGAGCTTTCCATTCGACGCCGTGGATTAAGATTTTCAGAGATCAGGATGCGTGTTTCGCGTCATTGAAATAGGGATTTCAATACATATAGCCGTTGATGGTCCTGCTCTCGAGCGTCGTATTGCTGGCGTTGTGGTTGTCCTTGCCTCGAAGACTGCATGACGAATACTAGATGAGGAAATTTTCAGTTGTCTCCGCATAGTCTTCATTTTGTTTTATCTTACCTTTTAATAGAATGCCATACTTCCAGGTGCAGCATTGGTCCAGCTACCAAGTGTTGTATTGCTATCTTTGTGCTCATCCTCACCCAAAGCATCCTTGATCTGGATTGAACAAAACGATTTCTTGGTTGTTTGCATATCATCCATTTTCATGTAATTATCAATCCCCTCTTTTGATTTATCAGGAGTTGGGTTGCCAGATACAAGCATTGTGGTGCCTTGAAAAACACGCTGCTTGTAGCCTTAAATCAGAGCTGAGCTGATAACACCCTGGAGTGGCGGATAGTGAACGTCCTGCTGACCTTCTCGGATGTGGCTTGAAAGACCAATAGGCTAAGATCGAATAGTATTTGCCTCGAGCTGAGTCCAGGCTGTAACATGACTTTGTGTGTCACACCTTCACTTATTGAAAGCGGTGAGCTCTTGCTTCCTCTCTCCTTCAACTCTACCTCGAACAATCAACGCCTTGCAGACAGAGACATCGACTTATTCAGACAGTTGCGCGAATCTGCAACCATGCCAAACTGGCCTACGTGGACGAAAGACGAGGAGATCGTCCTCGTTTTCTTTCTATCTTGCGGAATCCAAAAGCGTGCCGTGCGCGAGCTCATCGCTTACAAATGCAACACAGCCCGCCGCGACGAACAAGACATGAAACACCATGTGTTCCAGCTCCATAATGAGTCAAAAAACGATAGCTGGAACGGATCTGGCCCTCTGCTGGTGTCAAGGGCAGAAGCACCTAGATCCCACGCAGCAGTTCCTGACGTATGGGCGATCGACTGGAAAGATTCATGGAAAGAGAAGAATGTCGATGACTGGCTTATTCGCAAGACTTGTAGGAATCACCACTTAGATGATCTTACAGTCATCGGCAGGGAGGAAGAAGACATCATATGCGAAGTAGGTCTTGATGATGCTTTGATCGCCAAGCTGGCTAATAAAGTATTCCAGGAGCAAGAGCCGGATGAGATCGACTGGAACTGGGTGGAATATCGTCAGGGCGAGCTTGTGGACAGGCACCTTCGCGATTATGACGGTAATTATGACAGCGATGATGACAATTCCGAATAAGGCGAAATGCGCCTCAGCTGGACAAAAAATGAGCTTGCTGGAAGAGAACAGGACATAGCTCGTGCATGAAACGCCAAGATCCATCAATAAACATCTACTTCAGATTTCCAAAAACCTTCACAAAACTTATTATTATGTCGCTCATTGGTCGTTTTACCACTTCGAGAGGCCCGGGAATGCCATAGATCCCGATAACCTGCTACAGCCCTTTCACTTCTTCACTCTTCGCATAGGAGAAATTGTCCAGGGTACATCATGTCCTTCAACATATGTCCATGGCTCCGATGCATTTACAACAATGGGGGGCTTGCGCGCGAAGCCGGCATTCGACGTTTCATCGCCCTCACCGCTCAAACAAGCCTCCAAAAACAACCTCTTCTGGAACAAACCTCCGAAAGACTTTCCTAATATTTATCCTCTTCATCCATTGCAATAACACGATAAGGATAAGATATTGAGCAAGTATTGGTGAACGAGATTTGCCACGAGGTTACATCGAAATTTACTAAAGCGGCAACAACGCGAATCAAGATTTAATACATTAGCGCCACCTTGGCTTGTCAAGCGCACTATGCTGAACAAGCTATCTTTATTAGCAACCCCTATGCCTTTGCCTCTTCCAAGTCTTCGCTTTAGGTTCTTTGTCTTCCCACCGATCGTCTGGCAGTATCGGCTGTGCTCGGTGGCCGCATTGGGCAGATTGGGAAAAGTGTTCGCGCGAGAGAGCGGGGACAAAATACCAATTCAGGCTTAGCAGAGTTGCTGTTGCCAATGTACTTCACGGCCTTATCTGACCTGCGACGAGCTTTTCACTTTTTCGAACGGCGACGTCAATCTCATTACGCTTTTGGCCGTATTGTCTGCAGCTTATGATTCTACGGCGCTCTAATGGGAATTCCCTTCAACGATTGTCATTGCTAATAGATGACATATGTTTCCTACTCCGCTTTTCACAACTGTCCGCCGTGATCTCTGAACAACTGAAAGCGACTTCTGAGTATGCCTTCACAGAGTCTCATATTTCAAAAAACCATAGCCACATCAAACAGATTGGACGCCCAAAACGGACTTTCAAGATTTTCCATCATTCTGTCCATTTCCGCAAGTTTGGGTATTGGGGAAAGGACAGCCTCATCAGACTCAAGCGCTTCGTACCCGTTGACAGATACTTGCTGTCTAATGGCTGGTCCATGAGGCAGAATATCTGCATCTCGAGCTGTGGTGGCTTCCTCAGTTGACGACCGTATCTTGTACATATACCAGGACCGGATACGCTCGAGTAGCGTTTTCAGCAAAATCCAGAAGTCTGGGAGCGGCTGGCTCGTGTTATCGAACGTGGTGAGCGAGCGCATTCGGTAACATAGAGATTCAAGGTAAAGATGAACCCGAACTCGCTCTTGGGCCGTGTGATAGTCCCAATGAATGTCAGTGTAACTGTTGCTAGGGACGCATAATTTGCAGATAACAGCGAGGACACGAGGCAGTCGCATCCATTCCACAAAGGATAAGAGACGGTAATGCGTGGCTGACATAGCGAGCAAAGTGTCAAGGTAGGCTTTGGCGGCCTGTAGACAAGAAAGGAGGAGATCGAGGTGAAAGGTGTCAGTTGAGGATGGGGCGGAGTGGATTCCATCTCTTGAGGAGCTGGGGTCTCTTTGGAGACCAACGCTATGTACCTCCATGCTGATAAAGTTGTATGAAAGGTCCGTTATCACTATTTACGTGTTAATTCTAAGAGCCTTTAAAAGGGTCACTCAAGGCTGTGCTTACCTTTTTCATTAGGGGTCAGCCAGCCTTCGGTCTCCAACCCCTTCAACTGCGATTGCAACAACTGCAAGTGCATCCGCACCCAAAAATTGTCAGCGTCGACCTTGTCGCTACTCTCTGATCTTAGCATTGTGTGGGTCTGGTCGCCCAATTGAGCCAATCGGATCATATGTGGCAATGTAGTGTCAGAAGGGAACTTTCGCTCTGCTTGCAGGCAATTGTAACAATCGGTCATGTATTTAGATAGCTTCAAGGAATTTGGAATATTCAGTATCATGGTGAACCTGGAAACGTAAGCAATTTTCTCGAAACATTCAAAGTCGGCCTGCCCTTACGTGGCAGATAGATAAAAGCACCCAAGTAATGCTCTCTGAGATTCTCGTTCTTCGCTCAACGACGAATATACGCCTTCCTCCTGGGGAGACATCTTGTAAATGGCCTTCTTTGGGCTCCCACTGATGCCAAGGTCGAACGCCATAGCATTAGCTATATGAAGCAATTGATTGATCTGCTGACGATTCGGGTTGAAATGAAGGTGGTACCTGGCCCATCATTAGCAGCGCCTTTAGTATGGACACGAGATATCACCAAGCAAGGTAAACAAGTATGCTTTGGAGACAGTCAAGGCTTCTATGTGCGTTTACAATAGACTTGAGAGCAAGTTCATTCCGATACCTTTCTTCCAGGGTTGATTGTAGTAATCGGATTTTCCCACACGCAGTCATGCAAATAGCCAGGAATAGCATGGGCTTCTCCATCGCGAGGTCTTGTGCTGCAATATCAGGGGAGATGAGAACAAAAGGAAAGCAGTCCGCCATCAAACGGTATTCGTTCAACAAAGCATTACCGCAGGTTGTATCTATGACATCTTTCACTAGCGGATGGTCTAGTCTTGATTCATTTTGTCCAATGGTCTGGGCCATTGTAGACTCCGCTGTAGGTATGTTTTCATCGCCGTGATTATAACCACCTCTCTCGTGCGAGACTATGGGTACAGAGGTATGACGAGCAATGACTGAAGTGCTACGACTTGGTATCTTTGAGCCCGCGTAATCTTGCCCTTCTACATTCTCAGATGGGCTAGGGCCTAAGGTGCTTAGCTGTTCTGCATAGAAAGGTTCTTGTGCACTTTCGACTGAGTTTCGCTGTATTGGAAAGCCTTCTCGTACTGTAGACGAGGCTCGGTCGTTTTTGGATTGCGCAAGAAGCGCAACGAGGCCGTCAATTTTCTGTTCCATCTTAGCTGTTCGACTATGAAGGGGCCCAGGTGATTAGTGTGAATGTGAGAGCTTGTCCTGCCATTTGCTTACGATTCGGAAACACGAGTCCGTTTGGGCCGTGGTTGATCCTCCACCCAGACACATTCCCTTTTGAAACTCAGGCACCTTCGTGAAAGTCAACAAGATTTCTCAGCAAAATTGCTCTGCTCAGACTTCTCCACAATCACAGCTGCTCATTATATTCGGTAGAGACCGTTCGCTCAACGTTATGTCATAAGAAAATGCGGATCTGGACGACAATACAAGTCTTGTATAGTTACAGGCTCAATCGGAAAAAGAATGGCTGAATGAGCCATACATTACCTTTCACATTTAGCGGATTGCCCACTTGGTAAGCAGCGAGTTTTCAACGCTCGGCAAGGTTGGCATGCTTTGGAAGTCCTTGGCCGCCGGCGTGCCATCTCTTGCTGTTCCACGTATGGCTCCATAAGATGATTTCGCGGTTATGGTACGGAACGCTCTAAGGAATGCGTGCGGAGCATTCTATCCAGGAAAATGAGCGTCGATTGGTTGCTTTAGGCTGATTCGTCTTGATCGTACTACTGCAGGGTCGCATTTATAAGGTAGGATATTTCGACCTCGCTCTAGCCGAAAACAACTCTAGCCGAAACGCTAGAGAAAGACCTGCCCTGCTCTCTTCCACATCACTTCCACAAAACGTCACATTCTCTCCTTCAAGTAATTGCGTCGCAGACTTTGCTATATATTTTCTAGCTGTAATTCTGGTGAATTTGGTTTACTGCAGTATGGGAATAAATTACCACAGCCCAGCAGAATGCGGATCGCCTTTGACACCACGTCGGTGGAGAACTGACCGTAAATTCCTACCTCTGGAGATTTACGGTAAGGATCATGACTTGGATACCATTGGCTGGCCAGCTGGATACTCAACAGCAGTCGCGTGTCCACGACCAGAGTACAATTGCGCGGATTGCGGCAGCCCCTCTGTGCACGTTGGTGCCATCATCATCGCTGTTGATGGCACCTGTAGATCCACTCCCACGGTCTGGGGACCGTCAGCTATCGGAGTATATTTTGCGAAGGACTCACCATGGAACATTATGAGGCGCCGAAACAAGCCAATGGCTACAAGTCAGACCGCGGAACTCCAAGCTTGCATGGCTGCTCTCGATATGGCCATGACAATCAAAAAGGAGACCTTAGAAGAGGATCTAAGTCAAGTCATCATTAAGGCTCACTCGGACTATGTCTTCAAAGGAATGACAGAATGGACCGCCAAATGGGCTAAGAATGGCTGGTTGAATGCGAAGGGTCTGCCTGTTGCCAATGGGGAACTCTTTCAACAGGTCGAACAGAAGATCACAGACCTTAATGATCTTGGTGTTGAAGTTCTTTTCTGGCAGGTAACAAGGTCTCAGAATCAGGAGGCTGATACGCTAGCAAACTCTGTCTTCGAGAAACCCCGAAGACCTTAGCATATCTGGTATATGCTTGCAAGGGTATCGCTCAGACTTGCATTCGCGGTTCCAGGATCGCAGTCATCTCTATCAAACTACTTCATCTCCTCTGGGTATCGCAAGGCGGGCTATTGCGATATGTCTAGCCTTAGAGGAGTGCAACCGCCAAATCTGTACGTCTTCGCAGTACGACCAAAATCACGGCTGTGCTAGTTGGTCATTGTGGCCGACTAATAGGTAGCATAAATAGCTGCCCCCACTTTGCGGGCATGCTATGGTGTATGGTTCTAGCATATTGATCACAGCTCAATGTATATAGCACGCTATCGCATTTACACACTAGCTTTATGAGGGGCAGAAGAACGCGAATGGCTACCTCAGGGGGCCATTGGTCTTCAAAGTGAAGCTGGGTACTTTACTCGCAGGATTTATTCTTCTTTCAAGAACCTACGCTAAAATCTGTGTCCTCTCTTCTCTCCAATCGCTGTCCAGCCTCTATCAATGGACGCTCTGAGCGCCTTCCATCTCTGCTTGAAACCGCTTCACTTCTTCCCCCTCCAACGCCTCTTCTGTTGCTTTTCCGCGGATACACCCTGTATGCATTGGCTGAGACATCGAAATGAGCCTTCTATTCATCCACCATTGCGGCATCGCCCTGATCCGCACCATTCAGCTGCTCCTTCAACGATGTACATCTCTCAAATTCGCTTCAGAAAGCTTTTGCCAATACTACTCGGATATCCCAGCAAGTGATCCAGCATTCAGTGAGTGGGTTGTTAAGGGCATAGGGAATGTTTTTGTCGAAACACTGCTATAGAAAGATCAGGGGTCTTGTTGTGGCAAGTATGAGCCTGGCTGCTAATGGGGATAATGAGAGGTGCGGTAACTGTTTAAATTAAGGTAGATCTTCCAGCTTAGAGAGAAAGTCGGCAAGGGCTTCTTCCAAATCCAATTGTTGACGCATTAATCATTTGGGATCCTACGGCCAATGGCATTGGGTGTCAGATCCGAGTTATGTTCTGCGTTGCGTGTCGATACAGCTTCAGAGATGGTAGGAAAATGTTCGATCATTTATTGCAAGCGCTTAGATCTCCAAACCAAAAATATGACTGGTAACAAATGGTGCTCAACCCGCAGCCAAGCTCACATGGCCATTTCCCCCACCCTCTTCGACCGTCGCTTGCTCTTCCCTCACAGTACAATCCCCACCATTCTCCATACCTAAATACCTCTCCTCCGCAGCAGCAATACACCTTATGTTGGCTGCCAATTTATTCATCGTTTCCACCCATTCCTCTTCCGGCTGACTGTCCCACACAATTCCCCCTCCCGCTTGTAAATACGCAACGCCATCCTTCACCAACATGGTCCTCAGCGCTATACACGTATCCATTGCTCCTTCAACTTCCCTACCGTCTTTATCAACGTTTCCGTACCCGAAATATCCTACCGCACCAGCATAGACGCCTCTTTTTTCCTTTTCGAGTTCGGCAATGAGTTCCATTGCGCGGACTTTGGGGGCGCCGCTAACTGTGCCGGCGGGAAAGATGGAGCGAAAGGCGTCGAATCGGGTTTTGTTTTTTCGTAGGAGACCACTGACTTGGGAGACGAGGTGCTGGACATGGGAGAATTTTTCGACGACCATGAGTCTGTCTGTCTTTGTGCTCAAGGGCTCACATACGCGGTTAATGTCATTTCTGGCCAAGTCGACAAGCATGACGTGCTCGGCTCTGTCTTTAAGACTTCCTCGGAGTTCGTTTGCGAGTTGGAGGTCTTCTTCGGGAGTCTTGCCGCGTTTCACGGTACCGGCGATTGGGTGGGTTATGATGCGGTGGGTGTCAGGTTCACGTTTGACGAGGAGTTCCGGGGATGCGCCTACAAGGTGGAAGTCGGAACATGATATGTAGAAGAGATAAGGAGAGGGGTTTGTAGTGCGAAGTTGACGATAGATATTGAACGGGTGAAGAGTGGTCGGCCGAGCCATTCGATGCGAAGGGACAGCTTGTATTATAGATCCTCTCTGTATCTCTTTCTTTAGAGTTGTTACATGGTCTTCGTAGCCTGTTTGACCAATATTGGATTTAGCACTTTGATTTGGTATTATTGGGGGTTGAGGAGGAAGTGGTATATCGGGCGACTGCAATATTGCGATTGTATCATTGATGGTCTGATAAGCATGCTCGTAGGCCGATGATATGGATGTCGGATAGGTAGGATGAGGAGGCACTTGGATATATGTTATTATTTTGACGACTTGGAAAAAATGATCGAAAGCGATGATCGTATCGAAGAGCATGAAGAAGGATTCGGGAACATGGAGGACATCTTTCATCTTCCGAGCCGTCTTCGGCTCAAAATATCGAACACAATCATAGCCAACATAGCCAATTGCTCCTCCAGTAAGTGGAGGTAGTATCAGCCCAGGAATGACTGCTTCTCGGTATTGGGCAAGCTCCGCTTCAAGGATTGGTAGTGGGTCAATCTCTGGTCCATGACCTGGACCTGTCTTCAGTATTTTCCGTGGATCTGAGCACATTGTAAGTCAGAGGACGGCCAAACTAAGATATTGTTTGACTTACTAGCTCCGACAAAGCTGTACCGTCCAATGGTTTCCGCACTCGCTGCGCTTTCGAAGAGGAAG
This sequence comes from Cladonia uncialis, assembly GCA_002927785.1. Classification (NCBI taxonomy): domain Eukaryota; kingdom Fungi; phylum Ascomycota; class Lecanoromycetes; order Lecanorales; family Cladoniaceae; genus Cladonia; species Cladonia uncialis. The sequence continues at coordinate 25,905 of NAPT01000057.1, forward strand.
GAATATTTGGCATTAGTACTGTAGAGCATTAGCAAGAGACTCTATTAGATCTACGCGTCATATTCACTCAGCCGAGATCTTGAGGTATGCTAATGTAGGAGTGAGGATGTCGGCAGGTATAGTCGCGCATACTGGGACGAGATTTGGTGGATTTGGAGAGCTTCTGGATGCTGCAAGTATTTCCTGCACCGTATCAAGTGATGGCTGTATATTGAACTACACAGTCATCAGCGTCTGCCTCAATTGAGATGGCTTGAAGTAAACGTACTTGTGGAGCCATTGAGAAGCAAGCGAGGGGCAGAAAGTGGCCCGAAAATGGGACGCCCACCGGAGATCTGTAGGTAGAACTAGGCCCGGGATCGGCCTAGATCCCGCGCGTGCAGCGGCCCCCAACAGAGCCTTTTCAGGGGTCCATGTGCGCTGTCTTACAACCTTCCCTGCGGCTGAGCACCCAGAGAGATGAGCACTCATATGGCCGTCTTCTAGCATCATTGAGAGACTTGCAAGAGAGACGTAGGGAGAATAAGTTATCATTCGATTTATGTTACAGATTATACACGGCGCAACAAATGCCTGAGTTACAGAACGCCTCACAATTTGTGTGCAAGAAGAACGCAAACAGATACCCCGTCAAAAAGTCAACTTAACAATACTAAACACCAATGTCACACTATTGTCCCTCATTTTTCCCCAAAAACAAATCAATGCCTGCGATTTCCAGCCCTTCGACACGCCCCACGTCGCCATGCTCCGCTGCCGTAGCTCCCGTAAATGAGACATCCCTCCCCTCCATATCATCGATCGTTGGCGCATTATCCGGCTCACTTGGACGGCCGCGGTTTGACAAAAAGTCTCAATTTCTGGGCCCGTTTCCTCCTCGGTTGCAATACCTGTGCATCATCCTGCTCATTCTCCATCTGAGGTCTCACGGTGAGCCTCAACTTCTGGCCGGCCTTCCTCCTGGGTTGCGATACCTTCAAAGCCAATGCTACTTCTCCAGGCCAACCGAAGATGGCATTTCCTTTGTTGTCAATAACGGTACCATTCGGGGCGATCTTGGGGAGGCTCTTTGCTTGGGCATCGTACACGATTTCGCCGCATTGGAATTTTGGTGCCGCATGTCGAGTGCGAGGTCTGAGTGATCTGGCCGTGATTGTTGGCGATGTCAATGCTAGCGGTGATCCTGGTGGTGCTGGTGCTGGTGGTGGCGGTATTGAATGTAAGTCCTCCGGCATTCCAGCGAATAACTCTCTTCCAGCCTGCCTGTTCAGGACCATGATGAGGTAACGACACATAGTCTTGCACTCGAATTCAGTATGCTTCAAACACCAAGCAATCTTGAACCAGCTTGTTACTTTGTAATCTTGGACCCAAAGGCGCAGAAGTTCCAGCTCCTCGTCTGTCCATGCTCTTGGACTGTGCTTAACGAGAGGGCCTGAGTAAGGGTCGCCGCCTATGATATTCATCACAACTATCTCCTCCGCTTCATTTTCTTCTTTTTCAGGGTCCTCCTCGGCGTAGGTGGGTCGCACGTTGATATCTTCTGCGCCGTCATCGATGTTATGTTCTCTCTTGATAAATCTTCCATCATACGTAATAGCCTGTTGCTGCTCGAATGCTCCGGTGTCAATCTTTGTCATCGTATTTAGAAGATTTCTAATTCGCTCCGAAGGCCTGTTGTCATAAGGTTGTTGACGCAGGCCATTTTCACTTGGACCCCGAACCTCGTTTGTATTGCTTCTTGAGGTTCGTAATATCTTGCGCCGTGGTGCACGTTCGCCCAAGTTAGATTCTTCATGGCCTAAATCTTCGGTGGGCTCTCGTCTACGTTTGCTTCTTGGGCTGTAAATGGTCTCGGGGGTACCTACAGCTGGTTTTGGAGCTCCAGCCGCTCTTTCGACAATGTGATCTTTGTTATTGAGTTGAATTTCCCGGCTAATATCCTCAACATGTGTTTCTGACGTTGTTGCGCCGCGATCGTAACCTTTTTGCCTCTCGAGCAGCTCCAGCCCTCCACGGGTAGTCTTTGTGAGGAGAGCGCTACAATCTTGGGTACTCGTCTTTCTCGCCGATGGGACTCCTTGTGGCTGCGTCGCCTCGTTGCAAGGGCCCAGATTCTGGCTGTCCAAGCTTTCACCAAAGGGGCCAACCCTGTCACCATCTAAGTCCGGTCGACGAGGTTGATGGCCTTCTTTATTACATTTGTGGAGTACCTTCGGAGTTTCTGCCTAAGATTTAGTGTGGCATGCAACTCATTTTCAGACTCCGGAAACGTACGGCGTCGTCGCTGCATCTGCAATGGCGAGGCATTGCTAGGTTCTATCTCGTTCATTGGGCCGATGTCATCACGCAGCTTCATAGCCCTTTTCGTCACTATATAATCGTCAGTGAACCGCGAAGAGAGACTGAGAAGTTCGCAAATAACATACAGCCTCGTCCCGTATACTCGGTGTCCCATTTGACTGGTCGAAAGGCTACTCTAACGTGCCGTTTTTCAATCTCTTTGAGGAACTCTTTTGTCTTTGGATCGTCACAGCCCCAGTGTCCGTGTGGTCTCTCAGCAATCACACCTTTCGACCTTAAGTAGTAGTATTCCATCAGCGCCTTATCGATACCTCTGCCGCAATTCTTGTTGTGGTGGTTGTCGGTGCAGGCAGGAACGTCCTGGTTGTGCTCATGCTGAGCAGCATTGGCGATAAGGCTCTCTGAGCTACTGAGAACATCCCTCATCATCCGCTTCCTCTGTTCGTTAGAATTGTCCTCCGGTTCGGTGAGACTAGCTGTCATGGCTGCTCTTTGATTGTGCCATCCTTCCTGCCGAGCAGCCTCCTCGTTGTAATTGTCTGGGCCGTTAAGAAGGGCATACGCTTCAGTCATTGATGCCTCCTCGATGGCTTCCTCTTCAATGGGGTTCATTGTGGTTGCTGCCCTCGGTCTATGAATATTCTGAGCGTACCCATACTGAAAAGCCTCTTGGTTATTGTTGTCGAGGGGACTATGGACGTCATTCATTGCAGACTCTAATCCTTCAATTACTTGCTCTTGGATGTGGTCGTTCGTCGGAGCTACTCTAGAATCGTTCGAGGCCACGGACATCTTGGATACCGTGGAGGGGTTGACGTGTGGGATGAAAACGATATGCAGATGGAGGGGTAGATGTAGTATTCAAAGGTTTGTATAATTGTAAAGTCGTCTTATGTATGGGTTTGATAGTATCGCAGCAGGAAGTGTTGGGGAAGAGTAAGACAAAGAAAGGGCAAACGATTGTTTCTTATACAGTCTTTTCACACGCTGATTTCTACACAAATTTTACCATGTGAAAAGTGCGACCAATAGTACTAATAGCTAGTGTTTGAACCGCTGGGTACTTGCGGTGAAAAGCTCTAATGGAGCCATATTCAGTTCTCTAATTTGCTCAATGTTGCTCTTGGGTGCCGATAATTGGTTTTCATCAGGATTCTCGAACCTAGAGACGCGTGGAAAGAGGTTTTACAACCCAGCGATACAGGCCCAAGAGACCCACCCTCGGTGTGACGAGTCATATGGTACTGATGGCACCTCGCACTGCGTACGAATCGCAATATGTGTGTCCGTACACGACGACTTCCAATGGGAGCAAATGTGCTCACCTTCCGACAAGGCTTGAATAATCCCCACATGCCAAGACTTGGACCCACCTCCATCTCAGGATCTGGAGGTTTTCAGCTGTTTTCGCACGCATAGATGACTTGACTTGTGCGCAGACTCAAATGCAGTTCGAAAACAGCACTTCGTAGGGCACTACAAGTAACACATGCTGAGCATCCAACTAGAGCTCTGTAAACAACGAATTATGGTTGGCAACGTCCCAGACCAATGCAATCATCTACGAAATTCAAAACGTTGCTCGCTCGCAAGTGTTTGGCTTTCCACTTGGGCTATTATCAGCCTCGTTCTACCGGGGTCTTAGGTCTCTCCACAATATTGCCTTCATGCTCAAATTTTCCACTCAAGGTTTCGACAGGGTGCTGCCGTGCATAGTATAATCTGGAATAGCAGGTAAAAGGGTTTGCAAGACACCCGTTCGAGACAAATATGCACGAGAATATTAAGTACATCGATATAAAAGACATCCAATATAATTGCGAAAAGTGTACCTCGAATTCTTCAGCTTCTTCCTCCTCTTCCTCCTCTTCCTCTTCTAACTAATACTGGGGCCAGATCCGCAGTTTACAGTCCGCTTGCAATGATCCCTTTCCCATCTCATTATGGGACTGTTCTTGTCAATTACTGGCATAGAGCCACCAAATCTATTAAAAGTGTTTCTCGGGTTGGTAGTAATGGTGACTGGGCTGTTACTAATGGGTTTTGCATGTATGGATGCGATTTTGGAGAAATTTTATGGTTTCGACAGCGTTTTCTAGCTACATTTTGGCGTCTATACCTGGTCAGACTGTAAGGACGCTGGCGTATTTGGTAGTTGAATGTAATTGTTAAGCACATAAACTACTTCATTCCCATTGACATGATAATATTTAGATACCATCCCATCTACATGGACGAATCAAACTCAGCAAGAAGCTTTCCGCTGGCTGCTGCCCCGTTCCCTTCCCCACATGCAAAAGAAGAATGCAGAAGGATTGTTTGAATGAGTACCACCATAAAAGCAGGGACTGTGTTGTGCGCTTCCATACCATATCACAAGCAACGCATCTCTCTCTGTCGGACGCAATCCCCTCCATCTGTCCAGCCCATTCAGCACCGAAACGATAAATTCCACCAGTCTAAAAAGCTCGGTTAGAGGCTCTCGTGTGTCTAGAGCTGACACCCTAGGCTAGATTCTGAAATGGCGAAACAGTGACATAAGTAATGGTGAGATCACCTTCTCGTAGGTTGGGAGGGTTGTTTGACCTTATTTAGAGGATGGGGGATGGTTTATGGGGATCTTGGTGCTTTTTCTCAAGCGATTAATTCTTCTGCTTGTGTGTTCATGTTTGGTGGCCTTGGTATGCACGTGTTTCTTTGGAGAATTTGGGCTAAGGGGGTCGAGTGAGGACAAGTAAGCTTTAGATGGGATATTAGCAGTTGATGTCTGAACAGGAGCTTGGGCGGTTTGAGCATTTCTTGGGGATACAGAATGTTTGACTCGTGGACATGAGAGATTAAGAGGGCGAGGAAGCTGAGGAGAAACTCAATGAACACGGCGAATGGAAGAGAAACCCTTGGAGGGCTTGATGACTGGGTAGCACGAAAGTAATACAAATGTGGTCACGTAAGACTGGAGGAGATTGCCTATGCTGGACCTTAGGGACTGGAAATCTTCATGCCCGTTTTAGGTAGCCGCTTTGAATTGGCGATTTTATAGCGACAGCCATAACTTAAACTTTCAGGCATTCCAGAGTATAAGATCCCGCTTCATACATAGTGTCTCTTTTCCATCATACTCATGTACGAACACCTCCTCAGCAGGATCCACCCAGCGTATCTCAAGCGGCCATATCTTCTCAATGCGACAAATCTGATTCCCTGCTCTTGTCCTCACGATGTCCACCGCTTTAGATCTGTTGCCCTCCAACAGGGCGCTGATGACCTCTTTATCAAACATCATGACTTCGATGGTATGCTTAATAGCTGTTATGGCTAGCTTGTCATTGGCATGTCGAGCCTCCTCAAGACCCTGTCCAGAGTGATCAGTATTGGAGATCTCTATCTCTCACGCATTAGAGATGACTTACCTTGTGGAAAAAGGTTGACCAGCCTCCACCATAATTTGGACATATGACAACACCTACTTTGCCTTCCTCGTTGACATAGCGCTCCACTCCCTTGTACCTTGTTCCTGAGACCGGCCTGGAAGTAGGAGAGCTCGGAGCTACGGCGTCAGAAAATCGGGTATTCGCTAGAGGACATGCAGAGGTGGGACTGTTGGTTGATGTGGCAACTGTATTGTGTACGGCGCACTTCCACGGTCCTGGTTGAGCTCGAGAATGTGAGCCAGCAGGACGCGTCGCATCCTGCTGCTGAGTTCTGCTGGATCGATTCGGCTCAGTCGCCGACGTCGAGTTGTCTTGGCTCAGTTCCTCTGAGCTCGATCTGCTATCTGGTAGAGTTTCAGCAGTGCTGGGACTGGGGTCGAGCATTCTGTTCAATCTGATTCAGACTCACCGTTCGGGGTTGGGATTCGCTGCCCGGAAGTGCTTGAAACATCTACATCCGAATCGCTTGATGGAGGGGAGTGACTGTGCTGAAGTGTGAGTGTCATCTCTGAATATGACTCATCTGAGCACGACTGCATTGCCAGAGGGAGAAGATGTTACTGCTTGATGGGTAGAATTTTTTCGGAGGTAGGGTGAATCCCAGGAGTTGACTGGCACACAAGGCCCTTGTTTGAGAGTTCCTCTGTTCTCGCATTATTGCCACTTAAAGTTAGAAGGTCTTGCTCATCTATATTTGAATCCTCACGTTGAAGTGGTGTGACGTGGGCTTCCAAATGCGTCAAATTGGAAAACGACATGGCGGTGCTTGGGCCAGATCCCGTGATTACAAGACCCTAAAAATAGAAAGAAATGAGATTAAATCGCATCACGGGGAATATGTCAGATTTATAGATCTGCAATTAGATACATAAGTGAAGGAACAAGTCAATAAAAGCTGCAGGGCCGAAGAGGCCGAGAAAGAGGCTCAGAATATAAAATTGCAACAAGATAATTGCTACTTACCGAGAGATCCCGCCCATCCAGTCGGAAAGCTGCAGAATATCAGATGTCATACCAGTAGTATTATACAGCGCAGAACCTGGATGCCTTATCGGGAAGTCTCGGTTGCTGGGAGATAACGAAGTGACAGCTTGCGCACCCGACAATTCCAAATTGCTGTTACCGTAAGTAGAGAGAGAGGCAAGAGAAAAATGTGTTTCTACGATCAAGAGGAATCTGAAGAGTGTTGTACTTTCCCAAAGGAGACATTTGCTTCCGTCAAATCGATGTTTGGGCACCTTGGGTTCGAATGCTGTGCATTGGGCTAGACTGGATGGATAAGTGATCCCGGGTATTTCCCTGGGTCATAACATGTCGACGTGGCCCAATTGCCTCCTCCCCAGAGCACCGTGACGCCTTGCTGGATGCTTATTGTTACACATAGATGCTCATCACCCTCCAAGCTTTATTGATTCCATCCACTCTGGCCATAAGGCGTGGCTCCATACGGGGTTGCACCTCCGCCCCACTGGCTCGCTGCACCGGGGTTGACGTATGGCGTCGTATATCCCTGGTCCACCCCGTAATCTGCACCCCCTTGCATACCATCCGCCTCTTGCCCTCCGAAGCCATCTGCGCCAACGTCTCCATTTCTGTTATCGTCGCCCGCTAGTTCTTGTAAGACTGCGGCTAGTTTTTGCTGCATGACCTTGATTCCTTGTTGAACGACAGCATCCGGCTCTAGGTTGCCTATAGATTCGAGGTCGAAGAAGAATCGAGAGGGCACGGCGTTGTAGTCAAAGGGTTCGCCATCTGCTTGATTGGCACTTTCCTTCTCCCACATGCCATTCTTTTCGGATACAGGCCTTTAAACTACCATTTAGCCACGGGACATCATACGCGCCGAACTTATTCTTGTTGGGTCCGATATAGTACTTACCACTCCTTGATTGGATCCTCCTCATACCAATAATCCAGATGCTTCAACTTATTATGAGGATCGTACTCGAAGCCTATAGCAGCCGTAGGCGCCCACTTTGCATGCTCCTTGGCTATTCCCTTCTTCGCGATACACTTCATGCGCACTTCTTGGCCTTTCCGCAACTTGCATATAACAGCACCCAAGCCAGCTTCGTCCGTGATGATAGGATTCCCAACCCATTCGTTTGGTCTGGGCTCTGAGACCACCAAGTCTCGCGCGTAGACCTTCATTATTTCGTCGCCCGTGCATTTCGCATGCATAGTCAGGGTAACACTGCAGTTTTCACAGTATTGGTCGCAGTCACAATCTCGAGTGTAGAGCACATCTTCAATCTGCTTCGAATTTAGAGGAATCATACCAAGACGGTGTGCTATGAATTCATCGGCAAGAACAGAGGTGTTCTCGTCTACTTCGACTAGATCAATAGCCATGGTGGGTACTTCGGCGAGCATTGTACGGCGCAGAGAGTTAGCGAAGGCGAGATCAACATTCTCAAGGATGAAGTCGGCACGGTCAGGGAAAGACTGTAGCACCAAAAGTCAGTAAGAAGCCTGTTTAGTAGACAGGGAAGCCACCTCTCTAATTATCACTCGAGGGCCAACCTCATCAACGTCCATAACACCATAGTCCATGGCGACGACCTGGGCCACTCAGCCCTTTTGTGACAACAAAGATAGCGCATACACCGGGCGGATATCAGTTTCTCAGTTTGCGGCGAAGCACATATACTGAAGCTTCGAAAAATGCTCTGTCTGATGAGATGCAGGAACAAAGTCTAGAAATGTTGAATGGGCTGAGGCCCTTGTCTGCTGGCTGCGCTAGAAAACGGATGTACCCGAGTTGCCGCACCTGCATAGCATAGAGATAGAATTTAAGGGTACCACTTAAGGTAGGGACGACTCATAGAACTACCGTTTACTCTCCTTCTTTTCGTGAATGCGCAATGGACATAAGATAACATCAAAGGTACCCTTGTCCGAGTGTATGGAGAATCTTTCGTTACAGGATCTGCCGCCGGCAGGAGGTCCAAACCATGTGCAGCCAGCACTTGGAGGGCCTCCTCAGCTTCCACCGCAGGTACATGTACCCGGCCATAGCTTTCAACCTACAAACGCTGACCTTCTAGATGTTCACAACCGCTGCTCAACTACTAGACCTTACAGACAGTAAGACTCCCTCCAAAGCTCGGGGTAGACAAAAGACGAAGGACGGGAATCATCATGACTGACCGAGGCGAGAACCGTTTGAATATACACAGAGAAGCTATTACTTGTTCTTCGAGATGGAAGGAAACTTATTGGAGTTTTGAGGAGCTGGGACCAGTTTGGTATGCAGAGGGTCACCCTACAGGAAGTTGGATGCTGAAGCGCAGGTCGTAAAGCCAACCTGGTCTTGCAAGAAACAATTGAACGCATCTTTGTCGAAGATGTCTACGCAGATATAGTCAGAGGCATATACCTAGTCCGAGGCGAGAACGTTCTGCTCTTAGGCGAGATTGTATGAAGGCCCTCCAATTCTTTGCATGGCTCAACGACCATGTCTGACTCCTGCACGTAGGACCTCGACAAAGATGACTACGTACCCGAACCCTTTCGAAAAGTTTCCGCAGAGGAAGCCCATGCCTTGAAAATCAAACAAACTCAAGACAGAAAACAGCCAGATAAGATTCGAGCCAAGAAGCTGCAAGAGCTTGGATTTGAAGCCGAACATAGCGGGGAGATACTGTTCTGAGAGCCGCAAGGGAAGAGATGATATGCATTATGTCCTGCAAAACCCTACACACAATATCCATAACGGCTGTGTTAGGAATTGGAGACAGCACGGAGCGCAGGTGAAGTCGCGCAGAAGCAGAATATTGTGAAATGCTTCTGCCGGCAAGATGGAGATCATATCGACGAGTCCTAAATCAGGATGCTGCATTGATTGATGAGGCTGCATAATGTAAAATGGTTCTCACTATCTCCCACTTGTATTGTCTCGTTGTCGATGTCACGTATCTGAGCTGCCTTTCCTACGATCTTGCGCTAACGCTGCTTCAATTTACTTTCAACCGTTATGTAAACAGGCCAAGTCAATCCAATTCGATTCCGCAGTCTGAGTTCCTAGAGTATCGGTTTCCTTCGGAATAATTTGCATATCTTTACCAGTTTCATATTGCAGGTTCTACAAGAAATCTCTATCGCTTGGTCAACTTTGTACAGAGCTAAAACAACAAAATACTCAGTCCCGAGCAACGAGTATCACAAGTGTTACCGTTTTCCATCGAGATATCAACGAATACTGTTGTGCCATTCCGCACCCTAAAAGAAAGTCTCCCCGTATCCATAAAGCCTCTACCCTTCTTCATCAACCGTCACTAAACACCCGACAACTGTTTCGCGCGGCAAAAGCGCAACATCTCATGCAAGCGCCAGCCTCAAAACTCAACCAATGCTCACCACCATCTTCCATACGCTCGCTAGACTATACCTCGTATACCTAACAACTACGAATTACTCTCTTCAACTTGATCGCTAACATGATCTCATAAATTGCTGTCAGGATGTCTCACCCTTTCCCACATCCCGTGTGGGGGCCCCTTGAGACGAATCAGATCTTGTCCCGCACGAGCGGCTCATCTGCTTCAAAGATGGATGAAAAGGGAAGCTATGTTCGAGAATGGATGAAAGCTCCGAGCCGCCAGGGGTAGAAAGTACAGTCTCACAGAGTTGGTGCGGTTGGAAATGGCAGGTCCTCATGTATCATGTGGAACTTACGGTATCGTATCGCTTGCCGCTCACGAATCTTGGAAACAACTGTGGCCCTGGGGTATAAATACGCCTGGCCTTGCCGAGGATGGAAAGGGGTTTCGCTGCCTTTCGTATTCCGTGCATGAAGGGGTTGGTGATTCAGAACTCAGGGGGCATCGCTTTCTCTCCTTCTGCAACACCAAAGTCTTTGACTGATTGCACTCATTCAATATCAAGATCCTCTGGCTAGGATCGTCCATTCATTCCTAACGCTCTTTCATTTTCACCAACCCCCGAAAGCCGTTCACACGAACCCCAATCATAAAACGCACAATGATCCGCCTATCCACATCCTCTCAACTCACCTTGCTCGGCCTCCTTCCCACCCTCACGATAGCCCAATCAAACCCCTACCCCATCCTCACCTCCTCCTTCACCTGGAACCAAATCTGCGGCCCCACCGTCGCCTGCGGTCCCTCCGCCGCCGGCGTCTACGGCACCGGCTACGCAGCCGCCAACAACGTAACCTACGCCGACAACCAACCCATCATCAACGGCGTCGGTGCCGGCTGCGGTCAATGCTGGCACCTGCAACCCCAAATCGACGAATTCCCCATCAACAAGCTCAAAATCGGCACCTCGGTGGTAGTCAAAATAAACGACCAATGCACGGACCCGGGATACTGCGATCAGACGGAGACAAGCGATGTGAACACGAGATATGGGAAGCAAGTGCATTTTGATCTTTGTAACGCGACGGGGGTGACGAATCAGTTTTTCGGACAGATTGCGGCGGGGGTGGTGATGGGGTTGGCGCAGCGGTTGCCGGATTGTAGCGCGTTGGATGATGGACCGTTCGGGAGTGATTTAGGGACGCTGGGGGGTGGAGTGTTGGATGGAGAGGGAGGAGGGGCGCCGAAGGTATCATTTATTTTGCCCTCGAAGCTGGCGAGCGAGATCGTGCCGCCTACGGCGGCGCCGATTGTGTCGGACGCGTTCAAGATCGCTGGACCGGCGTCTGCGGTGAGCAGTGGTGGTATTCCGACGAGTTCCGCTGCCTCTGGCAACGGTGCTGGGGTACTTACTAACGAGTATGTGGTTGATGAGGGCAACGAGGATGACGCCTGTGAGGAGCTGTGAGATTATGAATGCTGGTTTACCGTGAAGATGTTCGATGTACGTTGGGCTTCAAAGCATCGTCTCAGGGCTGAAGCCGCAGGCGATGAACATACGCAATCATGAAAATCAATGCAGATGTTCAGGCTTTTCCATTAACATGTAACGCTTTATCTTCCCTTTTCACATAATCCACCAGATCCTCGATAGTACATACTTTCAAGCCAAACTTCTTTCCAAAGCTCAAACATGCATCTCTTCTCATCATGTCTCCTTGTCCCCCGAAGTCTAAACCATCCATATCTTCATCTTGATTTACCAGCTCGCAAATGACACCAGCAGGCCGCTTACCCGCTAATCGACAGAATTCAACTGCAGCTTCCGTGTGTCCCTGCCGCTCTCTGATACCGCCGGGACGAGCACGCAGAGGAAAGACATGACCAGGCCGTCGAAAGGATGTGGGGTTTGTTTTCGGAGAGGCTAGGGTACGGCAGGTCAGGGCTCTGTCATGCGCTGATATACCCGTCGTGACGGAAGGGTCTGAAGCATCTATAGACACTGTGTAGGCGGTCTTGTTGGGATCGGCGTTGTCAAGGATCATTTGGGGGAGGTTTAGGGACTCTGTCAGAGCTGGAGAAATGGGGGCGCAGATCAGGCCGCTGATTTTGCACGCTTAGCAGGAGCCTCGACACTAGGCCAACAGTGGCCGAAGCCCTACCTTGTATATCTGACCATAAATGCCATTTTCTGGGTTGTTATGTCTTCGGCAGCAATTATAAGGTCCCCCTCATTCTCGCGGTCTGTGGAATCCAGCACGACAATGAAGTCGCCATTGCCTATAGCGTGCACGATCAGCCAATGCACATATTTTGCACGATGTCCAGATGTCCATCTCAACTTAAAGGGTATTTGGAAATTAAAAGCAGGACAGCCAGAACAGTGCCAGATTCGTAGACTCCATGTTTGACGGCTTTGGTGACTCACGGAAAGCTGTGATGGTGTCGTCAATGCTGTCGAAGCGTAACTTCGACTCCCCATTGACAGGCATCTGCGACTGACAAAGTCGGAGAATTTCCAGGTACTACCGCACTCTTTCTTCGATCCAGAAGTAACTAATTGCGAGTCGTAAATGCTTCTGCCGAGGCTCGTTCGGAAAGAGTCTAATCGTGAATTATAGAATACAGCGGGTACCCTACAGCTCTATATCTATAAGTAGAGGGATCTCGAAGACGATAATGTCGTGATGATATAGTCGAAAATTGAAGAGCACATTGGCGGCATGATGAATTAGACATGCTGAGCAGTTGATACAATAAGCACACCACGGAACTTATGCCTTATGGAAAGATTTCCGGATGACGCCGATCGCGGCCGAAATCCTTGTCGCAGATCCCGAAGGATCGGGAGTTCGCTTCACGCTTTCTGCTAGTGAGAGACGGAACAACTCGGTCAAACCCCCTTGGTATTCATCTTCTATGCCTATTCTCAGATGGGATAACCTCTACTAGAGATATGTTCGTCGAGTTATAGATCGAAAGCTTCCCTGCTCGTTAGATCTTATGCCCGGCACAGAGGACCGACAGAGGAGTATCCGGCTCCAGTACAGTCGTTTGAACGTCGAATCGAAGACGTAAATTTCCTTACATCTCCCAAGAAAATACTTAGTATTAAGGTACACTAGGAGAAAAGAACCGCATATCTTCCTCCGCTGTCCTTTAAGCACAAACATAGCCTGTTCGCAAGAATGTTAAGCAACCTTTGAGTGACAATATGTCCGACTCAACACCTGAGCAACGAAAGCTACTTAGTGAGTAAGTGTTCGTTTTCGACAACACCCGCTCAAAAATCATAAATGAGAAAGCGGAGAAGTAAGAGAATAGAACAAAAGTCTTGCATTTAGAGCGGGGTTTAAGTTGGTTTCTATACTCATTAAGGCCCCCTTAAACAAAATATATCTTTTATCACACGCTATTTAAGTACTGAAAAGTTATAATCAAAGGTTAAAAACCTCTAGAGCTGTAAATTCTGGGGGTGTTATTAAAGATAATTCACTAGTTGTCAGCTCAATATGCATAACTTATGCTCCATTCTCTGGGTAAATGCAAACAGATTGTTGTTTTATCCTAGCGGGCTTCTGAGCCAAGTGAATGACACTGCATTGGTGTGCTGGAAGGACTTGAGACGGGGTACTTCTATTTTTATGATTCACAGCTGGTTTTAAAGGCCTTAGACGTGACCTGCTGATCCGCTCAGCAAATCCATAATTCTAGTGATACTTTTGGCAAATAACAATCTGAAATGGCTACTTCCTACTTTAGCTACCTTGAACGAGTTTGGGGGAACAGACCACTAGTAGGTCTACTGACGTTTGTCACCTACGGGTAGCCTCTGGTGGGCTCCTTCGGTGGCTCAAATCAAAGGAGGCAAACAACCCTGACACCGAAAGATCCGGCTTAGAGTACAAATTGCTTAAGCTCATACGTCCGCTCCTCCAGGATATCAAGCCTCAGAAATAACCGAACTATTCTTAACACATCGTGACTGTGGTCTGGTTTAGGGTTAGATTCAATCTCCAGTCATTCAGCTGGAAACGCGATATATCTAGCGTCATAGTTGTTTACATTTAGTGTAGATTAGCAAGCCAAACAGGTACATATTTCAGAGGGTAGAGATTATGTATGCGCCTCAGCCGCTTTACCAGAATTACTTAAAGTTCTAACGGAGATTATTCCGCTGCAAGCCGGCGCCGGCGCCGGTTCCTGCTGCTGAAAATCTCCAAAAGGCAGTCCGATAGTCCGCTGTCGCTGACCTGATCTTCAGCCTCCCTACTCTGCAACACCACACCCGCAAAGCCAGCGGAATGGTCGCAGAGACATGTCCTCATCTGGCACGACGAAAGACAATGTTCATACAAAACACGAAGGCCATCATGTGCATTATCCCTTCTGGTTTGGGGGATCAGCGTCATGTTTTGCTGCTACGGTGACCCATCCATTGGATCTGAGTACGAGCTTGATTTCCCCCTTTCACATGGCAGATGATGACTGAAAGCTAATTTTGTCAATAGTCAAGGTCTGGAACTCTCTCCAGCCTATTTACCCTGCCCAGAAAGAACACCGCGCTTACAGAACGCAGGTCCGCCTTCAAACCCGCACTCCAGATGGCCCCAGGGGCATGCTCGGCACCTTCCTCTATATCTTGAAGAACGATAGTGTTATAGGACTCTACCGTGGTGTATGTATCTACTCTTACAAAACTTTGCTTTCCAATAACGCCCAGCACCATTGCATAGGTCTACACTGTTGACGCATCATTGTCCGATTCTAGCTCTCTGCTTCCCTCCTCCGCCAATTAACCTACTCCACCACCCGTTTCGGCGTTTATTCTGAACTCAAAGAAACCTTCACAACCGCGCGCCATGCTCCATCGTTTCCTGCCCTCGTCGCAATGGCATCCACCTCAGGCTTCCTAGGTGGAATAGCCGGCAACCCAGCCGATGTTCTCAATGTCCGCATGCAAAACGATGCTTCCCTACCCTCCGCGCAACGACGCAATTACAAAAATGCTATCGATGGATTATATCGCATGAGCACCGAGGAGGGGTGGAGGTCATTGTTCCGGGGTGTATGGCCGAATAGTCTGCGCGCGGTCCTCATGACGGCGTCTCAATTGGCGAGTTATGACGGTTTCAAACGCACGTTATTAGAGCATGCAGGCATGCAAGATGACCTGACGACGCATTTTACGGCATCTTTCCTAGCTGGCTTTGTCGCGACAACGGTGTGCAGTCCTGTAGATGTGATAAAGACACGCGTGATGAGTGCGAAAGAAAAAGAAGGCTTGCTTGGTCTTTTGAAGCGCACGATTGCTAATGAGGGTGTGGGTTGGATGTTTAGAGGGTGGGTTCCCAGCTTCGTGAGATTGGGTCCGCATACCATTGCTACATTCCTATTCTTGGAACAGCATAAAAAAATTTATCGAACCATGTACGATTTGGGGGAGGATGATGGTTCGTAGCGCTACGGTGGTTGATGGTCTGACTTTTCTACTATGTAAATACATTGTTTTCTTCGACGTGTAGGAGCGCAAGGCGTTGGTGGCAGCCTACACGGATATACATAGATTCATTAGCATTTCGGGCGTTGAGACAAAGCTAGATCAGATAAAGAGTTACAGCAACTCCATTGACGCATTACCAAGTCTCGCCATCAGCCTTCACGAAGCCCGAAATAGGTCCACTACTGATCACAAGCATAGTACAAATCCAGCTGTTCCGATAAGTTCCGGATCCGAGTCGTGTGGGTTGCAATTGAGCAAGGGTAAGATTCGATACGATGGTTACGCACGCATGAGGCGGGTGTCGTGGGACTGGAAGGATCATCGGTAAAGGCATCGAGACGCGGGAGGTTTAGACCCCGGTAAGCACGTAGGTCGAATATTCAAGTTCCATCTCTGAAAGCAAATATTCGTAGGGTAACACTCACGACCAATAGCACCTTCCTCAGCGCATTTCTAGGCCGAATTTCATTGTTCAGAAGCTAGTCATATACTAGGTGACAATTGACAATGGTCATGCTTGATTGGCTACCACTAGAAGTCCGATCTCTTTTATCTTACATGACATCCCTTTCAGGCCGTAGGACTCATAACATCATGCGACTACTGATTTCCCCTTGCCGCATCCTCCTCGTCATTCTTCGGCACGCCCACCATCTTCGGTACCGTCACAGCATTGATCTTGCGGAACGCCTATACCAAATAGATGTCAGCTAATATACTCTCCACAAACGAATCTTGCCTTTCTCCTCCATGATGAGTAACAGAACACACCTGCCACCACCACATATTCCACGTAAAACTCCAGCCCCAGAAGGCCCATGACTCCCCATAATGCACCCACCACCAGGGATTGAATACTTGATCGACACTCACATTCTGAATTGAACTATCCGGCAATTTCCCATCCCACTTATCTTCCACCTTCGTGATCTTCCCCGTTGCATTGTCATAAAATATGTTGACTTTACTGTCAATGGTTTGCTCCTTATTGATACCCTTTACGACATAGCGGGTCCGCAGGTCCATAGAGATGGGATTCCCGCCGGAAGTGACTTCGTGATGGAGACGCTCAATTTCGGAGAAGGCGGTTTGGAGGCCGTACCATTGGGGTTCGTATTGTTGACGACCGACAGCTTTTGTGATGGGGTCTTCGAAGGTGCCATCGTCGGCCCAGAGTTGGAGTTTCTTTAGGGAGGGGCGGCCTGCGAAGAGCTGAGGGATGGGTCAGTGGTGGGGGTTGACGCGGTTAGGCTGGAGATGGATTCGTCTCACGTCGAGTACGCTGCCTACGAGGGTTTTCTGTTGCTCGTCAAGCGTGACACCGCTGGCGGTTTTAATGTTGGTGTTTTCGATGTTGAGGTCGTTTGCTGCTGAATGTGTCAGCAGCGTGCACGATGAATACGACATTGCTTGTGGGTCACCTGAGGCCATCTTGCGGGTTTGAACGACTGAAACTGGCTTGAGGTATCGGGAAGTAGCAAGTTTATTATGTTTTGCCGACGCTTGAAACGTTCTGTGGAGGCTCGTCTGGGTAATAGGAAGACGCATGTGTAAATTGAAGTAAAGATATTAAGGTGATGAAGTTGCAGTGACAATGACGGAGGTTAATGACATTGGGCTGACCCATGGTGACGCTGCAGAAGCGTCTGTTGAGCATTGCATCATTACTTTGTACTTCTTGCAAGGGTCCTAGCCGTACTCGTACAGCGGGTAGATCCGCGTTTGTACTCTATTTATGTCACGCGTAGGGCACGAAATCATGTGACTGACAATCGTGTTACAGTGCCTCTCATCGCAGGTAATAGAATGGTACATAAGTGATGCGTATAGAGAGGTTATTAGAGTTGGGTTTAACACTTATCAAGGTAATCTAAAGTAGTATATATTTTTTACTAAACGCTTATTCAGTATTAAAAAGTTATAGTTAAGCATTAGGAACCTTAGAAGATATATTTTCTAAAGTATTATCAGCAATAAATTCTCAGGTGTCACATAACTTATGCTCCATTCTCTTACCATTATCCTGCATGTACATGATCACTCAATAATATTCCAGACTCTTTGTTGGATTGGAGGATTGTAATCCTACAGTCTAACAACTTCAACATGTAGTGGCCTGCCGCTCGACCACTCTCTCTACCGCAGCGACCATCTCCAATGGCATGCTTAAGAATGGACTGTGGCTTGATTCAAACGTCTCGATTGTGAGACTGGCGCCAGCATCCCTAACGGCCTTGATTTGCCTTTCCTGCCAATCCGGGAACAGGACCAAGTCATCCTGCGTCCTCAAATAAGTAGTGGGAATATGCTGCCAGGCAGGATACGTGACAGCATCGGTCATAGCTTTCCCGCTTTGGCGAGTTAACAGCCTCTCCATCCTCTTTGCGCGCTCGGGCTCAACATCCGCGTAGAATAGCTCTACTGGAGGTTCGCAGAGGAACGTTGTACTCGTCGCTGCGTCACTTTCGACAGGGTCGGGATCCGGACGCGGAAGGCTTGCACCGCCGACGCATTCACCCACTTGCAGCATAAAGCCGCACATATAGATTAGATGTAAGACTCCGCCCTTCAGCCCTCTCGTGGCGCGCTCGCTCACGGTCAGACCGTTTACGGCTTCTGTGCCAACGGCACCTCCGTAGGAATGAAGGAGCATAATGACCTCACGTGACTTATCAATGACCGAGAATACCTGGTCTCTCACTACCTGCGCATCGGAAAACATGTCTGCTGTGGGCCGTTTTGCTTCGTCGCAAGTCGGTAGCCGAGGGCAGGATACTTCGAAGCCAGCGTGTTGCAGATGCTGGATGAAGTCGCTGTAATGCTCGGGGACGTGCCAGGCGCCGTGGACTAGCACTATTGCAGGTTTGACTTTTGGAGACATAACGGATGTTCGGGCTATTGGATATGACTGAAACACATAGAGACAGATCTTGTACGAATTTCAGCTTCAAGAGAAAAGTATACGTAGGAATAAGACGGTATTTAAGACTGATAAGAGTGACTTTAGCTTTGGGATTAGACTGTCGTCATCATACATCAATCAGAATTGTACTCCGCTCGAAACCAGATCACGAAGAAAGGCTTTGGGAGTTCTGGCTCCTCGAAAATGACGCAACCCCAATCAGGCTGAGACATGTAAGATTGTGACAATGCTGGTACTGACAATGATGACCCTTAGCAGGTACTATCGATTTGGTATTGGATAGTGGTCCGCGTGCCCGCAAAACTTGGCGTAGACTTTCGCGGGCCCGCGGACCACTATCCAATATCATACCAATAGTAATCATGCTTTTCGTCCGATTAGTGCTCTTTTGGTCAGAATGGTAGCTTGGCAAAGTGAGGCTATTCGGATTCTTTATTGGTTGGCCGAAACTCAGCACTGGGGCCCCCACCCTCACTGCCGCTGGGCTATGCTGGTGCTGCTACCAATGGCCGCGATAGGGGGCAGAGGCCCACCGCCGAAACCCTCTTAGTCTAAGCGACAGGATACCTGGGGCGTAATGGCAGGCTAGCTATGCTATATACAGGCGTGGGTAAATGGGGCAAGATTGTAGCAAAGTAAGCGGTGGAATGCTGTGGAGAAGCAAAGCAGATGAAGCAGGGGGAAGATGGCAGAGAGGAAAAGGAATAGGGAGCGAAAGTGGGTGAGGCCCCCCTACTAATATCGCTGCGATGATCTTCATTTCCCTATCTCGCCGGCGGTATCTAGTGCCCGCTGGCGACGGCACCGTTGAGCACTAACCCCCAATTAAATTGGTGCGAAGTGGCGTCTTACCAAGAGATTCCACTAGTGGACTTAATACTGAGGTGGGCTTACGGTGCAGATCTTAGGCGCACGCATGCGTGAAGGTGAATAAGACATGATCAGGTGCAATTCCCGAAAGAATGCAACATATAAAAGATGGGGGTCGTGCGCAGGGAGAGGTCGTATGTATTGTATTAATGTGAACATATTCACTTTCATCGATTAGGGCGCATTGACTCGGACTATAGCTCTTCTGATCTCGAATAAGCACCTACATACTATCTGAAGCCCTACTAACTGCATACGCCATCATGGTTCACAGCAGCTACTACCTTGATCATCCTGGGGAGAAGGTACGGGCTCCTTAGCACTATAGCAGAAGTGCTTCGATCTAACGAGAAACCAGGGCGAAGTCAATCGACTGAGTAATTTCTCAAAGCTATCTAGGCATACTATGATAGTAATCGTGGTCAGATGTACAACATCAGCTATGGCAGACTCTCCTAAATGATCAACTGCTCACTATCCCCCATTCGCAAATCACCTCATTGCTCGATCTTGGCTGTGGAAGCGCTGTCTGGACCGCCGCGGTCGCGAAGAATTGTCCACAGACAGCTGTCGTTGGCGTTGATATAACTCCACCCCCAAATAGTTTCGGGCTTGACAACTTGACTTTTGTGACTGCCGACATAGAAGAACCATGGACTTTTACCAATGGACAGAGCGAATGCTACGATTTGATAACAGCCAGAGTCCTCGTTAGCGCCATTCGTGACTGGCCGTCATTGATCCGACGGTGCTTCGAGCATCTTAAGCCAGGAGGCTGGATTGAGATTCCGGATGTGACGACAGGGACCTTCTCTGATTCTTTTTCGTGGCGGGATGAGTCTAGTGCCCTTATGCGCTTGTTTCAGTGCTATCGAAGAGGCGCCTCGACACTCGGTATCGACGGCTTTGCTAATCAAAAGCGGACCAACTGTCTTGCTACGGCATGTTTCACACGGATTTCGGAGAAGTTTTTCACGTGTTACCTGGACGAGGATGTAGTAGAAGAACACAAGGATAAGAACATTGCCAGACTCACAAGGCAGGATATGCTTGGCCTTCTAGAGGCCATCACAAGGACGATGCAGGAGAGAGGTCAATGGGATACGCTCAAGATCACCAGTACAGAACTTCAGCAGCTCAAAGAGGATGCCAAAGATGACATCGCTTCGAACTCCGCTTCCCGAAGATATTACTGGACTCTGTAAGTTCCCAGATACTGACAAGAACGGACCCATTGATGGCTGATTCGCGTGGTAGGAGTGTCCACTCAGCCCAGAAGCCCATTTGACTGTTGTACGACTGTCGCGCAAATCACTGAACTACAAGCTTTTCCTCGTGAGAATTGTTCCTACTAATATATAGAGTATGCGTCTGTTTCCTACAAATGGCCTGCCGCTTGCGCGAGTACCTTCACTAGAAGGATTAGAGATCAATGGATATTATCTTCCCCCTGGAGTCCAGCTCACCGTATATTCATGGGCTTTACACCGCAACAAGAAATTGTTCGGGGAAGACGCTCTGGAATACAAGCCAGAGAGGTGGCCGGACGAAAAGAGATCTCAAGACTTACGTCGATGCTTTTTTTCTTTTGGATACGGGTCGCGTGGCTGTCTAGGTCGCAACGTTGCATGGATGGAGATGTTGAAGGCGATCAGCACCTTTTTCAGAAGTTATGATGTTCACCTAGAAGATCCTCATGCCGACTGGGTGGTTGAGGGTGGTTTTATCAAGGGTCAGACAAATATCAACGTGGTGCTCAAAGCTCGTCAAGACGAATAAGGACTCTGAACTCGATCGATAACGAAACAATAATTGCACTTAGCCGTTAGACACCTTGCGTATGTCTGAGAGTAGAAGGAACATTGGTGCCATTATCAAAGTACAGTCTCCCAAATACCATAGCTGTTCTTCAACTCTAGGGATTGGAACGCGAGGCGGTGCTTGCTGTTGGACAGCAGCCAATCCCGCCGCTTCCGCCTCTAGACCCCATCGACCCTTAAAACCCTAGGCTCGCGGGGGACAAAAATATTGGCACCCCTTGCTAGCCTCAGAGACTCAGACCCTGCTGCGCGGATTTCTGCTAGCAGATCGCTAGGGACTTCTGGGGGTGAATCCTTATTTCGGAATAGCTTAGTATGCCACTGATTGGTCGATAGAGTAGACTAGATAGTAGCTTGAAGCCGGCTTGCTTAGTAGGAGCAGGGGTAGGATTCCACCCCAGGAAGGGCTGGACCTTTGAGACTACCCCTTGCAAAACGCCAGTCCTTTCAGTACAGAATAGTAGATAATTTTCACCTAACAACTTTTATATGCAATAGTTCTTAATAAGTTTAAGTTAATTAATGAGCCTATCTCTGTTGTGAAGGAGAGATTATAGGTCTATGAAGACCGGCTGTAAGCTGTAGGGGAGGTTCCGTCACCTTAGCGTGGGGGCTAGTAACGGGGATCTATTCCTCACCAAGCACAAGTTGAACCAAACCCTCAGAGACATCATGAGTGAATTTGCTGCTCATGTTCGAATGAGTATCTCGATATAGCTGAAAATTGAAACGTAGATTCTCGGCTGGAATCTGATCTATTCGTAAACATATAGGTGGATCATGCGGCTTTGCCAACCGCCCCCTTGCCCACATTGTCATAAAGCAAGTCTATTAACGCTGCCTAGACTACTCTAGAAACTTTGTTCTAGACATCAATTCCTTAACAATCAGCACTCCTCAAAATACTGTGTAAGTCTGGTTTGTAGTATCGACCAAGTTTAGATTACAATACTATTCGCTTCATTAACCGAAAAGCTGGGGTCATCATCTAGATCAAATCCCCAAAATATCAACCTATATAGAACCCACACACTTTTGATCTTAAACAAGCATCAACTGGCTCGCCCTGACACATTGCAAGAAGAGAGAGGAAGACCGCCCTGGCAAGAAAAGAGAACGTCAAGAAATCCCAACCACACATCAAATGACTCGATGCTATATCCGCCGGACGCTCACTCTCTGGACCATCAAGTGCCACCATGATCCCAAAGTCTCCAACAGGAAGCCGGAGTCTCCAGTGAGTAGCATCCTTTCTTTTGCGCATTAGGCGCAGTCGAAATGTATGGCGCACAATCAGGACCGGAAAAATCGAGTTGCTCTGTGGGTTCCAGGTCGCGATCGAGACTGTACGCATTGAAGGGGAATGGGCTAGTGTTGTTCGTGTGCCAAATAGCATCACCGCCGCCGTTCGACATGCCAGCGCAACCCGTAGGGCCATAGGTGTTCATGAAAAGCTTTGCATCACTGCCGGCATTGATTTCGCGGGAGATAAGGGTAATTGTGGGCAGTGAGAGAGCAATGCTCACATAGGTAAGGGTGGTGAGAATATATTTTGCTGTCATCATGGTTGGTACTATAACAGGTGCTGATCGAAGATTTTCGTTATGATAACAATTGCAGCAGAATCAGGTGGGTTTTCAACATTTCATATAGGAACAATGCAATCCGAAGTGAAAGGCGGCTATGAAGGGTCCGAACAATAACTTTTGTTCCAAAGGTGTTTGAGAGTGAAGTCATGTGGAATCTTTGTTTCAAAGGCCTTTGAGACTTGAGTCCACGTGATTAATCCCTTTGTGCAACCCGCCGCCTGGCGCTCAATTTGCTCCCATTAGGAGTGGAATATCTCCAACAACTTCGCCACTGAAGATGGATGACAGTAGTAACCATGAGTGGCTCTCGCAACAGAGGACATCCTTACCATGCTCGACAACAGAACCTTGCATTGGCAATTTTCCTCGAAAATTCAAGGCTCAGGGTTAGGGTCACATCCTCCCCTGGAGACCCCTCTAAGTCACAAGATAGCGACCCGGAACTCATACGATCTCCAGCAAGGGCTGTCACCTGTGAGGACTTGACGATCTTTTCCTATTGCGTATTCTCATGCTCCAGATCTTTATGCCTCTCAGATCCCCGAAATAATTATCTAAACATAGCCATTGGATATCTTACGGCCGGAGTCTGTTAATGGACGACCCTGGACCTCTAACAAGCAGCGCGGTTACGATCGGCATGAATAGCAGCAATTGGCTATTGTTAGTGCAATGGCATCTCCTGTTTGCTCCGTAAGAAGTGGTGTGGTACTTTGACCAATGATCAAAAAGTCGGGAAAGAGTGGGTCTTCCATCATCCATCATCGCTGCTAAAAGGTTCACTGCTCATCTGATGCTACCATCACATCTTGTCCTGATACTAAAGCGCTTCTCCAGAGTCTTCTTATCGATCATCGGTGTTACCATATCAATTACGCACGGCATATCCTCTGGTGTGGTTGCTCACCGGAATTCAGCGGGCCATTGGCGGCCGCGATTTGCAATTATGGCAAGGTGGGTTACCTTATGTTGATCAGCATGACACTTAGGCAGACAGCTTCATTGGGCACTGCTATTTCCACGGCAGTTATTGTCTCGATGCGCCAATATTGAACTCTAGTAACGACACCATTTGTTTCAATGCACCGGGTCCGCATTCACTCCTATGTTTTTACTCCCGTGCCATCGCCGCTGTTCTCACACATCGAGCAATTGCCCCAAGCGCCAGATACCCTAAGCAATGTCGCAGACACACTCGACACGAATTGCCGGGCGATAAAGATGTCATGGCCTGGCTTTTTTCGAGGTCAGATGCTTATTGGCCTCTTCATGGACCCTCTTGGTGATTTATCGAGCTTATTCTTGGGCCGTATGACTGATATGGTGGCTTTGTATTGCTCCACACGCATATGGCGTGTTTCGACCTCACCCCCTTTTTTGATCCTTTTTTCTCTTCCCCACCTTTCCGGACGATGGAATTCCATTGCCCAAGGGCATTGCTCCGTTCGGCCTTCTGGTACTTACATTAACCTGGTCGATAGTCCTATCCTGTTCCTGTGGCCTTGCCTTGTGAGGAAGCACTGGCCAGTCCACGACTACGGATGGGCATTCCTATGAGAACATTTGGTATCATCTTCAAACATTTCAACTGAAGGCAAGCCGAGCGTCTACTTCAAACCCCCCTTCCACTACGTATCGGTCACGCTGACACAGATGCCAGGACAATGGGTTTCGACTATCAGCAATGGCTGCAGCCAGAATGGTCTCAACAGGATTCGGCTCAGCAGCAATGGCTTCAGCAAGAATTCCTTTGCCATGCGTGGCTTCTGCAAGGATGGTCTTCGCAAGCGTGGGAGACTCAAAAAAAGGAAGAGCAAGAAAGACTCCACTCAGTGCCACCTCCTAAAGCGAGCGGATCTTCGGCTTCCCCACCACAACTTCTCCGTCCGTTCATAGAAGATGCCATGGTCAACAATCCAGACAAACCAACCAGCATTTGGTTCACGGCGAGTGAATGCAAGTTAGTCTGTGCCCTAACGCTCTATGTCAATCCTAGGGAAAGCCCTCCCGAGAGTATCAAGAAACATGGCAAGCGTAGAGACGCGCATGTTCATGAGATGCATGATGAGATCCTGCAATACCTTAGGTTCATCTTTGGCGTGCCATGGGTCTCCGCGCGCCTGGATTCCAGTGGTCTCTATGATTACATAAAAGGAAGTAACCACAAACCACTCCGGAACTTGTTCATTGAGGTGCGAGAGGATAAGTACGGATTTTGGAATGCTAGGGCAAGGGCAACTTTCCAGTGGTGGGTCATGCTTAGGACCCCTCTTCGTGAACGGTACGTACACCAATCACTCTGCGTTGAGCAACATGTATTCTAGGTCGTTGACATTATCTCAGCTTAAAACACGATGACGAATTCAAGAAAATGCCGGACGATACTTACGTGCGCCAAGACAGTACGCTTGAAAGATATGACGACGCAAAGCCAATACTAGATTCAGAGTATCTCGTTACAAGAGACCCCAAAATCTACCGTTACGATATTGAGCTTATGCCCATCACAAAGTGGCTGGTTACGATTTCCATCAAGTGTATCATATGGCCCTCACCACCGCCGCCTCCGACTCCGTACTGGCCATGTAACATGGTGCTTACCGACAATCGCCAGACGCAATGCGAGAAACCTCATAGCCCGCAAGACCATCACAATGGAGGGGAACAGAGGAAGCCGGCAGCCAAGAGATCCCAGAGAAGACGCCATAATGTTCCAGGAAATCATGTTGAGTCACCCGAGCATTTGCGCACGAAGGATGGGGACTCTCTACCCATCAGCGGTTTTCTTGTTCGTCAGACTCGTAGCAAGACTCTATCGCCTTCACCAAGTCATCTCCATACATCGACACGACAAGGGACCGCAGCAAAATCTATTCAATGTCCTGACATGTCAGGCCGATGTGACTTAAGAGGGCGCGCTCGATCTCGGCATTAGTGAGGACTGAAGCTGTTTCATGGCTAATTACGCAAGACCTCTCACAAGTACAAGGCACCTCGTGCACAAGGAGCCTCTTACAACCATGTGCCTTGTCATTGAATGCAGTTCTTGAACCTCAATGCATGCATCATGTACACACACAGACAATCTAGATTATTTTTAAACAAGTCATATTACAATACTTTCTTCTTTCTAATGCTGCAAAACAACTGGGCAGCCCTAGCTCATCTACATGGCACATGTGAACTACGTGTTCCTGACCAATTACAGACCTCAAATCTCCACGCTAAGATGCAGCTTGAGCAGACAATTGCCAGCTATGGAATGAGCTTCAGGACCTTTCGCGTCGCACTAGCCTGTTTCTTGGAGCACTAATCGCCAAAGAAAAAACAAAGAAACAAAAATCTCCGAATAAATGCAAAGCGCTTCATTAATTTCTTTCTAGCTCAACATACAGTTATGCGTACGAGTTCTTCGTCTCTTCGACAAGGATGACTAGCCTTACACTTCTGTTTTTCTTTATCCTTAACCTCACAATGTCATCCTTGTCGCTGAGATTGACCTCCTCTCACGCGGCTTTCTCAATTTCTAAGGATAGACAATCAGTTTCCTTCATCGCAGGAATCACGATATACTCAAGTGCTGAATCAAAATTAGAGACTGTGATCAGCGCACCATTCACCAACTAATTGGGCGCCACTAAATCTTGTGATGAAAATATATAGAAAAACTTTAAGCATCTCATCACCATACCAGCGTACAGGCGCATCGATTTTCTCACTCTTCCAAAATTCGTTCGGTCTACTCAAACAAAACCGCCCCGTCGTACCCAGAATAGATAAATGACTCATTAAGATTATTCTCAATCGCCACGGTGATATTACTCTTCAGCACGCACAGATCCGTCAACCCATCATTCAGCTGCACTCCTCTCCCATTCGCCCAAACGGCGCCAGTGCACCCCTGGTACCTGTACGTTGGCGAGCTTGCCTGCCACGTGTATGGCGCACAAGTATCAGTGCATTCCTGCAGCGACGATACGCTGCTTATGTATTGGAGATCCAGGATACCGGCTGGTAGGTCGTTGATCCAATTCCTGTTGCAGAGGATCCTGAATTTGAGCGATGCGTTTTGGATCTGGACGGCGGAGGGGAGGGTGGGGAGAGGTCGGTTGGTGGCGGTGTAGGTTGTGCCATTTGTGGCGGGACAGGATGTTTGGGTTGAGGTTGGGGAGGCTGTGGTGTTGGCAGGAGCTGAAGAGGGGTTGAGTTGCGGTGCGTTTGTGTTGGAAGGATCTGCTGATACGGTTTTGAGGCTGTTTGCGAGGTTCGATTAGTATCTGCTATGAGCATAGATTGAGGCTTTTGATATAATCTTACGTCGTAGAAGAATTGTGTCAAGCTGCTAGACCTGCACCTAGACCTGCGCCTAAGGCACCAACTAGACATAGGATTATGATGATCGAGAGAATCCAAAATCCGGGTCTGTAGCCATATATACGGCGATCAGGCTTTGCTGACTGACCTATTGGTGTGTTTGATTTAATAACTATTTCTTGCCCATTCTGATTATAGTACTTGTCTTCGAACTCGATATGCGGAGGGGAGATTTTCTCAAGACCAGCCGGTGCAACAACCTCAAACCCTGAGGGAGCATTATTGTTCACATTTCTCTCCATCTCTCGGCTTCGAAGCTGAGCAACCTGGTATGGAAAATGGTGGAAGTCAGGGCAGATATCTAAGTATGTTTCACTACTCAAAAACCGCTTGTGTTTCAAGATTGCACGGAGCTGAAAGCACTTCGGGCAGTGAAATCCTCACCATTGGTTCAGCTTCTCTCGGTTCTCCTAAGCCTCCCAACTCCCACCTGTTAGACTCTCAAATGCGACCGCTGGAAAGCTGTGCCTTTATTTCTTTAATGTCATACTTTATGCTGCAAATAGATCGCTGCTATCAAGAAATCCGTTGAATGCGATTTCGGTGCTCGATGAGTGCTCTAAAGGACGTTGGCTGCTCGGCCACCCTTGAGAATCTCTTAACTTCTTGCATCAAAGACCCTCTGTATATATGGATTATGCTCTAATTGCTTATATCTCACGACATGTTGACACTAATCAAGAGTTTTTGGAGTTCTCGGGGAGTGTCAGCTACATGCTGAGGCTTGAGCCTTGTCCATTGAGCGTCCAATCAGCTAGTACATGGCACCAATTTGGTAGCGGCAACTAGCAGCTTCGCCGGCATGCTGGGGAAACTGGGACCGACGCAGTGGTGTTAGTAAGGGGTACCACCCGTCCCTGCTCCGGATCCAATTTTATGCACCTTCTGCTCAGCATCTTAATAGCGGTTTAAGCTGCAAGCTTGCTCACCCACCTACACCTATATATATCAATATCTGGATAGTTCAGCCATCACGCCCCAGGTTTCCTGTCGCTTAGATGGAAAGGGTTCCAGCGATAGGCCTCCGCTCCCTATCGCGGCCGATGGCATCAGCATGGGCCGACGGCAGCAAAGAGTGGGGACTTAGAGCTAAGGATTCGGCTATCTAATAAGGATCTTGAATAACCTCACATGTTGCAATATGCCATCGCTGTTTGCCCCATGTTTGCCTTTCCTAGAACCTTGCTAGCCTTGCCTAAAGCGCTTGGCCACATTAACTACTGCAGAATCTCATTTCCATGATTCTAGCGCTTTCTACCCCTATTATTGCTGCAGATCCTCATGTATATTAGGATCCTTCTTCCATAGCTATTAGATCTTCAGGTCATGCAGTCATTACCACCCAATTGTGCCCTTGCCCAAATTGCAACATCACATTTCCCGCTTTCCCACCTGACCAGAGGAGCACCGACTCCAGAATATTGATTTCAACGACCGTTGGGTGGTATCTACGCCGGCCAACAATAATCAATACACAGTTTTATTCAGGTGTTGTGCTAGGTAATAAGCAAGCCACAAGTGAGAAAATATAATACCTCTTGTCCGAAAACCAAATCGCTCATTCCGAATCTCCTCTAAATCTCACTCGTCTATTACATCTACCGCTATACCTACAAAGTATTTATTTGGGGAATGAGGTCTGTGGAAATCTCAACCTATATTACAAAGCGAAGTGTTTAGATGATAAAGTTTGTTCTGATCCTAATAAGGCTCTTTAAGATACTCTAGTAGGCAAAAGGGTGTTGGAAATGACGGATTAGACCCTGGGGGGTGGTTTTTTGACACACATGCGGGAGCTATATTGAGCACTTCCCTTTTGAATCCTTCCAATTGCCCATTCAGCTCGTGAAAGAAGGTCCAGTCCCGCTCCTCCTCAAATACAGGCGAGTATGAATGGATGGGACATTGTATAGGAGGTAAGGAAGTCGGCCGTTGTAGCAATGATCTCTATAACACTACAGGCGACCATGTAACTCCCAAAATGAGGGGGGTGACGGCACGACACTTGTTCGGACAACAGGAAGTCCATAGGCAACCATACACACAAAACATTATCTTTTCTTTGGTCTTGAAACCCAAAAGGCGTTCCCGTGGCCCTTTCAATGTCTTTTTGTCACATCTTATTGTGACGCTTCGAGTTTTCTGCCCGTATTCCAAGAACAGATACATTCCAAGCCTGGTGAATTTCTTGCCGCACATCAAGAGGCCTTTCTGGACGTCGAACCTGTTTGTCGTGATCAAATACTCATATATGATCTTTTAAGTGCAGACAGATCATGTGGAGGTTATTGGGATCCGCCTTGCAACAGTGTCAAACTTAGGACGTGAAGGTTTGCCTACACGCCATTTGACCCTCGGAGTCACATTCAAGAGCCTGGACAACGCAAATATGGATAATCTGTAAGGCTTTGATACAAAGTTCAATCCACTTGCAATAAGCCCAGAGCAACTGACGGGTTTGAGGATATACCAGAATCAAAGTGGTAAATGAGATTCTAATCATACGATTCCTCATAGATAACTTACGAAACCTTTTCAATGCGCTTAGTCCATTCGAGAAAATACGCTGCGCTACAATATAAATCAAGATTCCATAAGACCGTTGAACAGTAGGTACTGTAGCGCTGTACTCCGAAACAACCTCCACTGTAAAACAGTTGCCCGGCGTCCCTTTGCGCGAATTTTCCTTTATTCACCCAGAACTCAACGATAGCCCAACATCCCACACATAGCTCATGTCTTCGTAAAGTAACATCGTTACGAGAATGTATCGCCCGAGTCTTCTTCTCGAGAGGTCCTGGCTTGGCTGGTCAGTTCCAGAAAGTTTCGCTTAACCTGTCAACCGCTTCCATTCGATTGGTATTTGATGCGACGATTGTTCAAATGCCGATTGCAGCTTCGAAATAAATGTTGTAGCGAAAGGCCACTTGAACCGGCCATAGTAGCTAAGGTATCTGTGGGGCTTATTCCAAACAAAAAGTCGGGCTTGACTCCATAGACGAAGTCCGTGATCCGTACCCTGAATCTATTTCAGAGTCGCCTTGTTTTATATTTTGTTCGGAGAGTAGGCTCTGCGTTATATTGGGGCATACGGTCTGAAAGCAACTACGTCAGCTTATCGAGCACTGCCTCTTGCCACCTCGTGCGGAGGTCGCCGGGTGAGTTTGAGATTCGTGCCCCGCCTTACCTCAGATTGGTTGGGTCCGACTTCCCAAATTGCTGGTGCCATTACTGCGCGAAAGCATTTAGTCCTTTTGCGTGGCGTATCTTCCTCAGCGGGTGAAGCACGCGTTTCTCTGGACAGCCCTACTGCTCTTTCTTCGCTAGAGACGTTCATGTGATGATCGTTTCTCATATGCTCCTTCAGTTTGTCCTTCCTACGGAACCCGAAATCGCCTCTGCGACCACATCCAGGTGCAGGACAGGCGAACATCATGCTCGAAGGCGAGAGGAAGTGCTTCGTCATATGGAGTTCTAAGTCCGATTCCCGTTTGCTGCGATAATTGCAGAAGCGGTGTAGGCAAAGGTAGTCAGGAGTTGAAGACGCAGCAGATGATGAGCTCGAAAAGAGGGTTGAAGAGTACCTGTTGTGAGTAAGCGGGCTGCCAATCGTGGTATACGTTGGTCTTCAGCGTTGAGGAAGGGCAGACAGTGTAGTAAAACGTCCAAATTGCTAAAGGAAAGGGCCAGGAATATGGAATTGTGAGACTCGTACGCATTTGTCCCATTCGCAGTGCAGCATTTCATACCGAAGGGGCATATACGCAAGAAAACCGGCTTCAGCAGATACGAAGACCACTTACTTTTGAGGAATAGTCACCTTGGCTGACGTGGTTGACGACGTGGCACCAACTCCTCCAGCATGACTTAGCGGAGAGCTGCGCATCGATGAGTAGCCTGAATCTGGGAAGGCTCTGACAAGTGTCGAGTCGCCTACGTTGGGGATGTCTGAAATAGAACTGCTTATGGGATAACTAGCAGGTGTACCACCACAGTACCCGTAAAAAGTACGGGAAAGCGGCTCTCTATGACGATCTATCAAGCCGTAGCTTTTAGAAAGCCCAGAGATTTGTTTATCAGAACTTTCGCTCTCGGGTGCAGAAGAAGCCGTCTCATGCTCGAAGTTAAGTCGTAGATCCCCATGAAACTCTGGCATTTCATAAAAACCTATCTCAGACTCGAATTCAGGTGCTAGATCTAAAGAAAATTCTGGCAGAGCGTTGTCAGCGCACAAACCGAGAATGGAGCGATTTTCGGGTGCTTGGATGTTGTCGCGTAGCTCAACCCATTCAAGTACCTCGCTTTCCGTTGGAAGACACACTTGATCAGCAGCCAGCTGTTGCTTTATGTCGCGGAAGATGTTGTCCAGAGGGATCACGTACGCATCTCCAAATGCGTCTGACGCGACCACATGGCCATATACTTCATGGGTCACAGAGTCAACAACCCAAGAGCCGCAATCGCCTGCATCTAGCACGGAGCCGTCAGACATTGAGACGTTATATATCTCGTTGAACTGTTTCATGGGACCTATCATAAGATATCCAAAGCTCGTAGCTAGTTTGCCACGTTTAAGGCCTGCCATACTGCTCAATAGAAGGACATCACGGCTACGGGTTGCTCTTGTCAACCTCCGAGGCCCTTCTCTCAGCCTTGCGCTGACTCCAAACTCATATGTATGTTCAGGGAAAATAAGCAAGTTTGGCCGATAGAGTGTTGGATCCTGGAATTTAATTAATGCCCAGTCCAAGTCATTGTTACTTGCTGGCTGATGCGACACGAAAGACAGATGACCCAGTTTTGGCCAACGGAATTGAACGTGGTCGCTTCGCTGTAAGCGCTGTGACAATGCTGCAGGATTAATACTGCTTTTCCCCTGCTGATCGTCCACAAAACCAAAATCAAGCTCATATTCATCCTCATCCTCTTCTTGTTCTGAGCTTTCATCATGGTCATCGCCGTCTTTGTCTCCACTACAACTCTGGTCATCCGTCACTGACGCTTCATCGGTCGGCCTGTCCTCAGTAGCACCAGCCACGGAAGCACTGTTTACCGTGGAGAACCTGTCCTCCGTGAACTGCTTTCCGTAGGTGTCGTCATCATCATCATCCACCACATCCTGGTCGAACTCTTTCCGTGTGACGATATGACCTGCTGTCATTCCGTAAAGCTGTATCCCCTCTGAATTTACGACCTTGATCAGGCCTCCAAGTGTGGCAAGACGGGTCCCATTAGAGGTGCAGATCTTTATAGGCTTCCCGCATAATGTAGGGGCACGATCCCACATATCTCCACATATGTAATGTTCTGATTCTGTGGCCATCCGTTTTGGAGGTATACCGCGTACCAATAGATCGAAATTGACATCTGGGAATTGTGCATCACGCGGCTGGTACTGAGATTTTATCTGTTGCTGGTTGAAGAAGCGACGGACCCTTTTCGAAGCTCTCTCGTCGCATTGCACGATGATCCAAGGCTTTGCTGTTGCTTCGCTTTCACCAGCGTACTTCAATTTGATCGACATTGCGTTGACGGTGACTCCATGTTTCCCTAAGTAGCGGTAGAGAGGTTCGTTGAAGAGAACGTGCAAATCGTGAAAGCGGTTGTTGACTGGATCCGGTACATCCTTCTCAAATATGCTGAGCTTTTTAGGCGTCCGCTTGAAGAGCTTCTGCGCAAGAGTCCCTTTGTCTGGGGTGGGGGCAAAAGAAGCATAGCCTGAATCGGTGCCAGTTGATGCCTTGCTAGTCGATGGCGATGGCAATGGCTTATTGAAGTCTGAGGCTTGCGACGGAAGGCATTGGCCAACATATGCGCTGATGTTGCCTGGAGGCGGGGTGTTTCGACTTGTGTCGGGCGTCATGTAGGAGCCCGAATCTGTTGTTGATAGGTCGCACGCCATGATAACAGATGCAGCTGTCATCATTCTAAATCCGTACACGCTGACATTCGACTGTGCGTGGAATCTCCTGCTGTGACATGGGATCCCAGGGAATACTCGAATCGACCCGCTTATTTAGCCAGTAACGTTGTGGCGCAACATCGACCTTATTAGGTTTGGCGTTGCGAGGCAGCTTCCCATTCAGCCTTGAACGACAGGGGCCTCCGTGACGGATGCCGTCAATGGTAAGGCTTATGAAAGTCTCGAAATTTAGATGATGGTCTCAGCTACCATATTGCTGCTCCATGTTGTTGGAATTTGAAGCGTTCCTTGTGCGCCCAAGTCGTCACAATGGCTTTTGCATCTCCGTTTGTCACGTCATCTCCTCTTGACAAGCCGACCGAAACGCAGCTCCAAACCCTTAGCCAAGTCCTCTGGTCCTGGGCTCGTTGTAACAATTGTCAGAATTGGGACCAATGCGCAATTCAGTCCTGCCAATGTCAGAGGAGAAAAAAAAGACTGCAGCGCTTTTTCAAGTACTACGCAGAGCTGACAGCCTCCTATGACCCCGACATTGGCCTTGGAGAGCATCCTGCGCTGCAAACACATGAAGATCTTCTCGAAATCATCCGGCAACTAAAGCTGGAGCCTGACATTACTCGCGCGGCACTTGCCACGAAGATATATGGGGCTTCCGGGGAGAGGACCCCGCCTGTAGAGGACCAGGAAAGAGCAATAAACCTCGCTGTAAAAGTGATGATTATGGTAAATTGTTGTGCAGAGCGACAGTCATCCGGCCTCTTAGAACATGGCGCCTATCAGATTCCCTGGCGTGGCGACAATACCTTCTGCCAATTCATCGAGGATATATTCCCAAAGACGGATAACCCTACTATAAATGCCGACGACTCAAACCCTCCATTGGATATGAAGACTGCACTTACGGCAAGGAACCTAAAAAAACAAATTGGCTTGAAAATCAGACCCACAGATGACATAAGAAGACACCTAAAGTTGAATCGGACCGAGAAGATAGTCGACGTATATCATCATACGTCCTTTTTGAAAGAGCATCTTCGACTTACGAAAGATAAACCACCGGATATGTCAGTGAGTGACACATTGAGACTGTAAGTGCAGTCATCGCAGCCAGGCTATTTGCATCAATTCCTTTGTCCGCTTGTAACCGGGCTGACATGTGCTCTGTACGAATAAGTGGTGCACTCCCTCGTCAGCTTGCACTCGAATGCCTCGATTCGATACAGAAAGTTTTGTTTCCGCTTTTGGACCCTAAATCGCGTTCGTTACTTGAATCACTTACCTCGACCTCTTCATTCGATCCTGACTGCCTTCAATGGGATTTTTTTTCTATTCGTAACAAAGACGAGAAAGACGTTACCTATAATTACCTCGGTACCCGTCTTGCAGACCTATACCAGGAGTTAGAAGATCCAACCCCTTCAGGATGGATCGAAATGTGGTTCGAGCGCAAGAAAGGGGGACGGTATGTGATTATGGCAACACTGATTGGCGTGCTGGTTGCGGTTTTTTTAGGGTTCGCTACGCTGGGGTTGGGAGGGTACCAAGCGTGGTTGACGTACCAACAGTGGCAACATCCCGTGGTCCCTGGCTGATGTGAGGAAGGAGTTAGCTAGATGATTTGCACGCTTTTGGGTTGCTGCTGGTAATATCTGAAATTCGATGAGAGGAATTCTTGTGTCATTTATACTATAGCTTAGTAATAGGGAAAAAAATTGTGCATTCGAGGATGAGCAGCGGAAATACGCTGCAGGAATCCTACTGGTGGTTTAAGATACAGTTTAGCATCCTCCGACTAGGATGATGTTGCAAAGCAATTGGCGGCATGTGTAGACATACCAATGGATCATTCACGGCCTTCAGATACTCATTCCTGCTAGTCTAAGCTCTATGTCCTTCGAAGTTGCTGACACGACAACGTGTCCAGTATATTGTGACGCGCTGACATTCTTCTATCCCATGCAAGATGTCTAGAAATAGGGGAATCACCGGACTGCTACACGCAATTGGTAAACCCCCAACCACTCCGACCACCTCCTTCCAAGATCGAACAGTCTTTAAACCGGCTCAAACCCCCCCCGGGATTCCACGCAAGCCAGCACTTCTCGCCCCTTGAAGGCTCCTAGCTCACCCTCGCCGTCCGCGATCCCAAGTGAGATGCGTAGCCGCTCGTGCAGAGCTCAGGACACTAAACGGCGTACAAGACATTGCCATGTTCCCTCTCTTCACGACCAGCTTCGTTAACTGAGCCTTTGCAGCCAGAGTGCATGAAGAATGCACACGTATCGACGTCACAATCCAGATCGCCCATTGCTACAATATATCTCCACTGAGGCGAAGGATGAAAGGACGGTCCTCGTCGACATTCTCATCACAACCTGCCAGTTTGAACGCTGCCGCTTAGGTTTAGGGAAGAGGTGGCGTTATACATGAAATGGGCTGCGTGGGTTGTTCCTTGATTATTTGCGAGAAAGGCGGAGGATGAGTATGTGGGATTGATGGGTGTATAAGGGGGTTCTACAAGAATAGGGGAAGGGCAAGGTGGAGTCTTGGGAAGATTGTTGGGGTGGTGAAGGGCAAGGTGAAAGAGATTTTGTGGGGAGGGAAGGCGGTTGAGTTGGCAGATGGCCTTGTGGATGTTGGTTATTGTGTTGCAGGCAATGATGCTGCTCTCTGGGAGGTTTCCGTCACTTGAGAGGTTGGGCTGTTGTATGGTTGCCATTTCTTTCAGGGTGGAGCGCATTTCTCAAGGTTTACAAGACACTACCTAAGCATCTATTCCTTGTGGAGTGGGAAGAAGAGCGTACACGTAGAGGTAGAAGTTTATGTATATTGGCGAGGAATTCAGTATAGGAGCTAATGATCAGTCCTGCGATATAATAGATCTGTCGCCTGCAGAACAAGTGAATCAGAATGTGAATTATAGGTGGTGTATGACAACGTTCATGCTATCCAGTGATCCAAATAACAGTAGAGCCATATAATCCGAAAAGTAAGATCCCCCAGAATGACCTAATTACACGCTTGGTTTTCGTGCAGAAAACTCCACCTTTGTACACCAACCCATCAATAATGAAAAAACTCCGTTTTGATACCCATGCTGTAAATCCATCCAAGCCAGACGGCTTCCATCAGGCACATCTCATCATTCCCATACTCGTTACTCATCCCCTTGTGTCGTCCTTCACACGTCAAGTCCAGCCCACCCTTCTTGTCCCAAGATGCTTCTCGCTCCGTCACATCGTTCAAGCATCAATTCCAATCGATTCCTCCTTCCCCAAGATACTCCTCCTAGATCCCGCCCCGTACAGTGCCTCCAACATCCTTCCTTTCTGCTTCTGCCTAACCCGGCTTAAATGCTCATAAGTCCCTTCGAGTCCACGGACCTGCTCTTCCACGCCAATAGTGCTGCTATCGCTCCTCCGAACGAGCGGGCTGACCAGTTTCCGCCTAAGTGATTCCAGGTTGCCCTTCAGTGCTATCAGCTTCCCATTATGTTCTACCAGCAAAGATTTGTTCTGTGTGGTCTTCAGCCGCACAGAAGCCAGTAATTGTTTATTCTTCTCATATTTGCGTAATAGTTGATTATTTGCGCCCACAATTCGCGTCCATAATGAGGACAGAAACTCGGTCTCGAGACGTTCTTGAGTGTCAGTTTCACGAATGACGGTGCGTTGAAGGTTCAGGAATTGACGGTCTATATTTTCGAAGAGTGCAAAGAGTGCGGTAGCATATTGAAGCTCCGCATTGATGCTTTCCTCTAGGACGCCTAGGAATTCGTTGAATGTGCGATGTAGTGTCTGCGATGTCCGTTGTGCATGTGTTGTGCCGAACAGCATGGTGAATATTTTACCGAAAGCAGTCGGCTGACCGGTAGCAGTATTTTGAATGACTCCGATATATGAGAGCATTGTATGAATATTTGTAAAAGCTGATGATAAAGATGAGGGGTTTAGAGCATGGAGTGCGGAGAGCTCTCGCTTTGCCCAGTCCATCACAATAAGAATGCCGTCAATATCACCGTCGACGTTGGCGAAAAACTTTGTAAGCTCTATTGCAAGCGTCTTGAGAGAATCGCTTAGACCGTCGAGCTCGTTCACGATCATGGGCGCAGAGGTCATGTTGGCATAGCGCACAGATTCTCCAAGATCCCATACTGCAACGCCGGTCTCTTGTAGGTCCCCAATCTGTCGAGCACCATTCTCGGAATAGAATATTAATGGCTCAAAGGAGCGGGCTAAGCCAGCTACCTTGACCAGATCTGGTACAGGAGGTTGGGTAGGAGTGTGGGTGAGTAGGCGTAGAAGGCTCCAAGCAAGGGTCATCATCGTTACGGTTGATGTGAGAGAGCTCCAGGACTTAGTGGCATAGTTCCAGTATGTACGCACCCAGGATATAGCTTCCTCGATTGGCTCTGTTCGCTGCTGGACTTCTGCTCGTAGAGCAAATCGAAAATCTAGCTGCAATTAGTAAGATTCTATCACACTGTTGCAAGGTAACACACAATTGTTATGAGATTCAGGCATGGCTGTTGGTTCCTCAACTTCGAGGAACTTTTCGTCAAGATCTTCCTCGTTGTTGGGAGAGGGAGAGTGACTTGGTGTACGGTCTTTCACTGGTGATAATGATCCTTTTGGCAAGGGTATGTTTGCAGGCACTGTGAGGTCGTCTTCTTCTTTCGCACTCTCATATCGAGGACTTGTTCCTCTTGAGTGAGATGCACTTGTTGAGGGTTTAAGCACAGTGTTGTCCTGCGGGTAGGGTTGGTGTCGATACCATCCGCCAGCAGGGTTGTGTTGTCTCCATGCTGGCGGTGACCATACGCCCTCCGACACTTCCTCCTCGTCTGATTCCGAGTTTTCCGATTTGAACCCAGAGTGCTGAGAAGGTAGATCGAGTACAGGCGATCGTTCGTCGTGCTCGAAGTCTTCAAGCGACGCAGATAAAGATGGGTGATCATCGTACAATTGAGGGCTTCCCCTACGTTCCGCTGCCATTTTGTTGCTTCGATTGTTCGAGAACGAGCTTGTGCATAAATGCAAACTGTGTTGGATGCAAGTCCTTGGGACACAGGTAGGGTGTTAGAAGTTGCTTGGGTTGTGACTCGCGACACTGCGTTCAACGTGAATCCACTGCTCTTGCGCTTTTTTGCCGTTTCCTGCGCTCTGACTCAGGCTCCAAATGGTGAGGCAGAGGTCGATGTAGGACAGACGTTCGCTGGATGAGGGGCATTGTGAGGGCGGTCTCTAATGCGGTCTTGCAAATGGAGTGGCTGGTACAGCCTGAACGAATCGATCCCTGCGCACTAGGCGCCAATCTAACGCCAGGGCGCCGGTTAAGGCACCAGCAGCCTGAAGGTACCCGTTTAGCCCGAAACACTGTGAAGACATTCTACTCGTACGATTGATACGGGTGCGATGGGGGTTGCAACATGCATGACCTAATGACGGACAAATGGTATTTGCCCAGCAGTCGATGTTTCCACGACCTTGAAGATGTAGACCTGGTGGCTTGCTGTATTTCAATTGCCTAGCTCTACATGCGAGTTTCGAATGCAGAGGACGAAGGCTTGATTACTATATGTACAACACCATTCGTCCTTCCTGATCTCCAAGTACCAGAGATCACATGTATAACGTTTGCGAAAACACGATGCCCAGGTCTAAACTCTTTCGCTGAACGGGAGCCATTCTTCTATCGAATATAAACCATATAGTACACCTGATGCACCTTCATGCACCGATTACAGAATCGCCATGCGGGAGTGGAGTAGGATTGGAGAGACGAGAGGCGGATTACTTGGTTTCTTCGCGGAGGAAGCTAATTTTTTGTTAGTATATGTAATAACTATATATGTAAAGAACATACGTGATTAAGTCGTTCCGGTCCTTTCCTTTCTTGAGACCGCCGAAAGCCATCTTGGTACCTGGGATGTATTTCTTTGGGTTTTCTAAATATTCGAACTGGGCGAAATGTTAGCCACCGGACCACGTCACATGGTTCCCGGGTTATACCAAAGTGTCTTCTTTCCACGTGATAGCCTTATGCTTGTTTGCATCCGTATATGAGAAGCCTTCGACCTGACCAGTCTTTCGCCCGAACAAGCCGTGGAGATTAGGCCCGATCTTGTTACCCTCGCTTTCTTTCAAGTTATGGCATTGTGCGCAGCGGGTCTATGGGATGTCAAATTCCGGTATTGATGGAGAACGCCACCATTGCGGTCGTACCTTGAAGAGATTGGCCCCTTTCTTCGAATCACCTAGTCGGAGCAGTTAGAACAATCATTAAGAAAACATTCGATGGGTGCCGGAGCTTGAAATGCAACCACCTCTCTGCAACGCGAAGTCCGGAGGATATATGCAGCTGGCTCTTGCTTCAAAATAGCTATCCATAATGCTAGATGTAGCTCAAGAGCAAAGGGGCGTTGAAAAGTTCGAACACGTCGCCGCATGATTTAGAATTGAAGGGCTACATACCATCCTTGAATCCTTCCTGTTTGGGAGGCATGATGACCGAGGGTGATAACTATAATAGATAGGAGTGTGCGGGTGTTGGTGTAGGTAGTCCGGTACAGAAAGGAAGCTGAAGTTGGCAGGGCAAAAAAAGAATTTAAATGACGATGGCAATTCGAGACGGGTAAAATGCGCAGCCCGGGATCCTCCGAGCCGCAAGCTTCCTACACCTCGCCACCCAACAAGGCTGGACTGCGAATACGTCTCAGGACCTACGTCTGTTTAAACGTACGTCCAAAAGCTTTCGAGGTAATGCGTTCTATACGTGCATATATTTTCCTCATGTCTGAGCTACTCAGGATGGTCTAAGAGTATTGCAAGCTCCTTATCTCATTCAAGTCTCGATCATGGCAGTGTGGATTGTGATAGGTGCGAGTAGAGGCATTGGCCTAGAGTGGGTGAGACAGCTCCTGGCTCGAGGTGATCAAGTCTATGCAACAGTGCGAGATCCCGCGAAAGCCTCTCAGCTTTGGATCCTCGCTGGCTCAGCGCCTCGAGCCAATTGCCAACTTTTGTTGTGTGACGTGTCATCGGAGGCTAGTATCGTTGCAAGTGATGCTTCAATCCACTGTGTATTGATCATTCTAATTGTAGTCAGAGCTTCGCTCAAGAGATCGCGGCAATAAGGAACCTTGATAGGATTGACCATGTCGTTATTAATGCAGGAATCCTTGACTATCCTAATGTGAATGAGCCTCATCCATGACTTCAATATTACTTTCTGACCGATATAGCGAGCCACTGAGCTGTATACTTCTCGACAGTCAATTGCCGGAGTCATATGCTGAATCATATCAGCTCTTTCGAAGATTTCTCGAAACACTTACGAACCAACGCCGTTGGTCCCATCATCACTGCACAAAAACTTCTGCAGACTCGGATACCAATTCGCTCTATCACCTTCATGTCCAGCGACTCCGGCTCTGCAACTGATTTTCGAGCCTTTGAAGACGGGTATGGCTTAATTGATGTAGTTGGACGTACAATACATCTAACAATCTGTTCTCAGTTTTGCAGCTTATGCAGCATCTAAAGCGGCCCTGAATCAGATGCTTCGTGTGAGACAGCCTTTTAAGATAACTGTCATTGCAATTGCTGAATATTCCTAGCATATGGCGGCTGAATTGCAACGAATAAAGGTTTATACTACTATTTTGGCTATGCATCCAGGAGAAGTAGCTACGTGAGCAATCACCAGGTCTTGGTTAAGCATGTTTACTTACTATCCACAGTGACATGGCCAATATATCGGTCGGTTGGGAGGTTGATGGCATTATCAGCGCAGAGCAGTCCGTTGCAGGTATGCTTCGAGTGGTTGAGAGTAAGACTGTTCAGGATACGGGAACATTTTGGACGTGGCAAGGAGCAGTAAGTGTTCGACTTCAGCCATGTTTGGGATCTTGACTGAGTACACGATCATATAGCGTCACCCATGGTGAAAAGTTCACCAAGGCTGTGACGAATAGATTAAATTGCACAAAGCGAGGAAGATGATGGTTGTCTAATCCTATCCCAAGGGTTGGAATAGAAGACAGGGCTCAGGCTTTCATCCATGCGATCAAGTTAATGACACACCAGTGCACAGATTGTACTATGGGCGTTATAGATACGGCTTAGAACTTCGACTGCATTTATTACATTACGTTTATGACAACTCTCACCTTGAGCAATTGGGTCAAATTAAATAAAATAGTCTTATGTACAATGTATCATCCTTAGCTTGATTGGCTGTATATTCACAGAAAATGCGTAAAATAATCATTTTAATGCAGGCGCGGTGTAATGAATCGCCACTGTCGCTGTGCGTCTAAGGTACCTTACCTATACCTTAGGATTGTCGCCGCAAGGCTAAAATGGCTAGCGTCAAAACAAAAGTTCCAGGTCCCTTTCTGTTTTATGGACTACCCTCAATACATTCCTATATCCTTGCCGGCAATATGAGTGCTCCCATTCCACGCTTTCTACTACCACGGGGGTACGCCTTCCCCAACCCGTTTTCTACAGCTGTACGGAGACCCTGGTGTCCAGACGGCCAGACATACCCTCTCTGCAAACGCGCATCCACCAATGCCCCTCCCCCAAAGATCATTCGCCTCGAAATGCCTGCCAAGTTCAACCCACCTTCTCACGGTAGACGACTCAAGCAGCAGATACCCCGCCACTACGGCCCCGAACTCACCCAGCAGCAAAAGGTTGAACAGAAGACCAAGAAGTATCCTAATATGATGCCTCCACCAGATACTTTCATGTACTGGTTTCTCACAAGTCGAGGGGTACATGTATTCATAAGTTTGGTAAGACTAGATTCTCGGCTGAGAGGTCGCTCTTCTACGCATTGAGCGTGCTGTCCGCTAATTCGCACCCTACCAGGGAACCCTCGTACTGCTCGCCGCCTTCACCGCCTACGAGAACTGGAAGCGAGCTACCGTGTTCAGAGAACAGCTCCCAGATGCCAAATCAATGCTCACACACCCCGTCAAATCTTTTTTCCAAGCCTTCGAAGTATGGAAGATGGATATCGCCCGAACTACGGCCGAGACGCAAGAAAGGAGAAAACGAGACTTGGAAGATGTTCAGAAGAGGAACACTTATAGAAGAGCACACGGCCTAGTAGAAGAGAACAGCCAAGGCATGGGCGGGTGGAAAGTCAAGGGTGATATTGAGAGTGGCATTCCACCACTCGAGCCGGATGGGGATCCTACGGGGCCGAGCAGTACGGAAGAAGCTGTTCTTAGTGATGGTAGTGCTTTCGACCCGAGTGGCAGCAGCAAGGAGCGGCCTCTTGCGGACTGGAGAGGGCCCAAAAGACCGGTAAAGAAATGGTTGGGAATATGGTGATTGTTGCGCATTTTACGATTCTGTCACATCCGAGACTCTGCATTTACACTTTTGGGATTTAGTGCAGGTATTTTTGAAGTCCTTCATTGTTCAGAGTCCTTAAGCGCAGACGATATTGTTTCATTTTCTATTCGTCGAGAGCCAGTGAGTTTCCAAGATTGCTTGTATCCACTCATTCCCTAGCCGCGTCTTGATTTTGACGCCACTTTCTCGGTCGACTGACTTTCTGCGGTTGAGCGAAACTTCCTACGGCTGGGCTGTGATTATGCAAATTCCGTCATCTCCACTTAAGAATGCTGAATACAGCTTGTCCTCACAGGCAGATTCCGTGTCCATGGCAAAGATATTTTCTCCGCGTAGTTGTTGAAGCCCAATACCAAAAACTAAGCGAAAATGGTGGGATTTTTTACTCGGCAACTGAAATTTTTCTTCTTTCATTCATGAACCCACTCTTTATTACTAGCCAGACAGCAGCTTGCGGCTTCATTTATGCTATCTCGCTTTTGCCCTTTGAATTGCTTGTCTCTTCACGAGGATGAAACCTACAGAGTCCACTAACGCAAACTGGAACGACTACAAGATGTATTCGGCAGGAGATTCTTGGTCCGCCATAATACAGAAAAAAATCATGGATTCCGACAATCACCTGGTGTGTCTTCCAAAGTCATCACCTATCATTGATACAAAGGAAATCTTGAACGAAAACTGGTCCGAGGACTCTCGTTCGGAAATTGAGCCTACCAACTCGCAAGAGATGTCCCCGCACGAGACCATGTTCACGGGCCGCATTCCAGAGGGCCTTGATGTCGTCAAAAAGAAGCGATGCATGATATATAAACTGCCTCCAGAAGTTATCGGGCAAATATTGGCCAAACTCGAGCAGGGCGATGTCGCAAATTTTCGCTGGGCCAGTCGACAATGTGCATGTCATGGTCTCCAGTACCTATTCAAAAAGGGGAAAGCTCGGCTTAGCCTTTGCCGCGAAGTAGGCTATGCCATGGAAACGCTTACAAAGAAGGACGTTAGTTGGAGAATCAAGGGCCTTAAAGTATGTGGAGATATGAAAGAAGAATCACTCGAATTTGTTCAGAATCCGGAACATATTCTCTTCCATGACAGGAGTATATTCTTCTGGGACTGGGACAGCGGGCATACGCTCCACAATTTACGACGCTTGGAGCTACGACTACAACGTCGACTTGACATTCCAGTCTGCATCCATCTAGCCGCTTCTAACCTGATGTTCCGTTTCCTTCTCCACCTATTAATTGTGCACAGGTCCCCAATTATCAACCTAAGAATAGCCCATGTTGGATGGTGGATACACTACGATGAGGGCACTACACTTATGAAGGCCATTTCTAAATTCGAAAGTTTTGAGCTGTTGGGAGATCTAGACTCGCCGAATTATTATGGGGACATACTGTCTTGCCTTCAGTCCATGACTGAACTTAGGAGCTTGGTCATAGATTTCGGTATGATTAGCGTCAATGCGCCCTGGAACATCTCTTATATCTGCGAGTTAACGTTTGATCGTCTGCGCTCTGTGCACTTTTCGAACCTGTCCGCCAGTGAACAAAAGCTTCTTCAATTCTTCGAGCATCACACCAAATTGCAAAACGTACATATAGGTACTATGTTTCTGATGAACGGTTCATGGACGCGAAGTATTCACGCATTGTCCAGGATACTCCCGGGTCTTAAGAACATCAAGTTTTCGGGTCTGCAGATCTTTACAAGCTATGAAGGAGTAAATGAAGAAGGATACATATGCAGTAATTCGCTCAATTCATACATAAAGAAACTCACCTGGCCAATCGTAGGATTGGAATCTCATGTACGAGAACGGCGAGTCACGGTGGAAATGCTATGTCACGAACGAAACATTCGAAAAAAGAAAGCTGCTGCTGGGGATTTATGGGCCGGAGATATTTGCGGTACTTGTGGATTTTTGCAGGAGTTCTGTACGCGTCTTACATAATGGGATTAGATTGGAGAGAATCGTAGTGGACTATGGTTAATGAGGGGCTGCGCTGGGCTGAAACTAGCTTCAT
Organism: Cladonia uncialis; assembly: GCA_002927785.1. Lineage (NCBI taxonomy): Eukaryota > Fungi > Ascomycota > Lecanoromycetes > Lecanorales > Cladoniaceae > Cladonia > Cladonia uncialis. The sequence goes on from NAPT01000057.1 coordinate 70,365, forward strand.
ATGCACGAACAGCGTTGTGTTGCATTGCAACCAGTAAAGAGTCGCAGCAAAGACGCGGTTCGAGGGCGATTCGAGGACGACGCGGCATGCTAGGAAGAGGTCAGCAGGGGAGTGTTCTAGAGTTTCTGAAAGCCGGCTTACAGCGATCAATACTCGTCTTTAGATCCGAGATATTGTCGACCTCCTAAAAGTCATTCAAACATTTTATATCAAGCTCTGTCACTAGCACCGCCTCCTTTGCTACGGAAAATCTCGGCCAGTAGGCTCACAATGGCAGCATGGTATCCATACGGTTCATACAGATATCCTGCTGACCATGGTCCATACCCTCCAAATTACCAGTAAGACATCCCAGAATCCAAACATATATGAATCTAACTCATTATGCAGCAGGCCAGGATATGCGGTTGGGAATCCCGTAATATTTCCGGGCATGCCTAATACAGGCAACGGATCCTACGGCTTGAGCAACTCACCTTATACACCACCTGTATTGCCCCCACAACCTTTTTTGCCCACACCACCCGTGTTGCCCCCACCACCCCCAGTCGCCGCTTATCCGCCGGTCCAATACAGCAATAATTACAACGCCTACAACAATCAACAATATGTACCTTACCCAGTGCAGTATGTTGGCACCGTTATGCCCCAAATCGACGGGTCTACGACGAGGCGAGTTGTTTGGTTCTCTCACTTCCTGCGATCTTACATCTCTGCAATGCAAGAGCGGTTTTATCAGCTTTCCTGCTGCATTCTATTATTTCAGGCTTTTCAACTCAGTTTGAAAACAGAAGTACTGACATCAACTTCAACAGACCTGCGATAGATCCCGGCACCGCCTTCTTTCATTGTGCCTATCCTGGCTGCGCTTTCTTCAGCGAACACCAGTCCGACATCGTTCACCATTGGAAGGTGCACTTCGCACCATCCGAGCCAGCGTATTGCTCCAGCAAAAGCTGTCGACATAAGAAGCGACATGCAATCGAGCACAAAAGAAAGGCTACGTGATCATATTAGAAAGATCCTTGCGAAGCCGAAATAAGTCACACCATTTCTTTGAAAGAGCAGGGTGCATTCCAAGAACTTCCGGTATCGATAGAGCTTATACCATTTCTTCATGTACCTGTGCTTTATTTGCGGGCGGTCATGCGCAACGGATCTATGTCCTGCTGTTCTCGGATACTCCTCCTTATTTAGTATCTCGCTGCGGGCAGTCCGTTGTTATATCGTGTATTTTGGAGTCCGAATATGATCCTTCCTATCATTGAAACCCACAACTTGACTGGAAAAATCACGGCTTATGTAGGATGTCGAACATCTAACAAAGATCCCAACAGAAAAGAGAACAGGTCATCATCAACGAAAAGCCTCCTTCTTAATGATTCACTCGGTCAATCTGCAACAATCATCATATATAGTAGGGATACGGACCCTGAGCAGACCTCATACTCAGTCAGATAACCCTAACCCTAATATATGTACCTGCCAAGCCTTGAGTTTCCACCCCACAAACTCCCCCAATATAATACTTTTCGTGCGCCCCAGCACCACAAGAACCATATTACAGAGCTCCAGCGTCCTCAACCAGCCATCCCACCATACTCACCCAACATAATGCCCCCCACCATTC
>NAPT01000580.1:0-19169 GCA_002927785.1 Cladonia uncialis
CCCCCAATCCCCCCACACATTCTCAATTTGGGTGCATAACGCCAATCAAGCACCCTCCTAGCTGCAGTAGTCCACTCCCGCTGACTTGCTTACACCCAAGCTGTCTGAAAACTGGGAACGAAGGTGGTTCGTTTCAAGCCGAGGTGTTCGTCTATAGGGTTGAATTCTAGAATAGATCTACAATCGCCCCTGTCCATGCGTCTCCTGAGACATTCCAGGAACAAAAATCACCAGGCGATGACCGCCTCTGCTCCTGCTGCAAGCCATCCAACCTACGTCATGGCCTACAGGAAAACCACCCCCTCAATTTTATAGCAACGCTGGAGGTTGTGGACGAAGGTATTAGTCACCCAAAGGAACGACGCCACGTTGCCAGACAAGGGTAAGAGCTTGGACCACACCATCGAGATGAATCGGCCGTTGCACACGTCTCAGGGTATGCACCCTATCACTAGTCTACCAGAATCATGGTTGCCCAGTCATCGCTGTCTGACCCAACCTCCTCGTCCAAAGCCGTTGCCTCGGCCATTGTGTACATTTCCATTGTATGCTGGAGGCCCGCGACCAAGAGCCCCTTGGAGACTGCCGCCGCCATATCCAGACTGCTGCTCCCAGTTGCCGGAATGGGGCGGCGTTTGGCCCTGGACGCTCGACTGAGGGCCTTGCATAAACGAGGCGCCCCTTTGTTTATGATACGTCCTGGGCCTTACAAGCTGAGGCGATGGCGGCACAAAGTTTAGAGGTCCAGTGGCTGCAGAGTTGGGCATCGGTGGAGGCGGCGGTGGCCATTGTCCCTGATAATTTGGTGGTGGAGGAGGTGGAATAGGTACTCCACCGGGACCCATTGGAAAGCCCTGCGAAAAAGGATGAAGGAAAGGTGGAGGTGGTGGAGACGATCCTTGTACATGAGCTTGAGAGGAAGGCGATGCATTGTTAGCTAGAGATGGTTGCTGGAAAGCCGAAATTATTTGAGGCGGCGAGTATGAGGGCGATCTTGACTTTGAGCGTGAATGACTACGGAGGCGGCGGTGCTGCCTCTGCTCCGTAGACGCGCTCCTTGACCTCGAACGGGACCGTGGCCCGTACCTCCTGCCACCTCTTGAGTTCAAGGAGCTGGATCGACCAGTGCCTATACTCGGGCTCCTTCCAGAATCGCTATACCTTCTTCTCTTGCGAGGACTGAGGCTTCTGTCCAGGCTATCATTACGTCCAACGGCCTTTGCAAAATCTTCACCATCTTCGCCCCTCCTCTTCATCTTTTCACAGAATGCTCTAGACCATCCGTAATACCCGTCACCCTCAAGAATTTCCCCTGTGATCTCATCCCGTAGCACACACTGGCCCATCTCGTCTAGGTCCACATCTATCCCCTCGTCTCCGAAGCCAGAATCGTCTAGTGTCTCAACTTTTTGCAGGAAATCCTTGACAATATTGACCAAGCTTTCATCTGCTGGACCAGACACGAATTGTAACGGTTTCACGAGCTGAGGGTTTATGGGGGTGGAGAAGTTGGGCATAATATGGGGCAGTATATTGCCAGCTGGAAGATCATAGAATGGTGTCGAGGGGTCGCCATGTGACGCTGGCATGATGAAAGGTGTATCTTTTTTCTCTTCTCCTAATGCCTCATTCTGCGCGCCGTTCGCTATCTTTGGTCCACGTCCCGTCTCCAAACTATCCGATTTGGCGGCATTCGCTACCGTCTCGCGGAGTTCCTCAATATACGACGAATGATAATAACCATTGTTCTCCCAGATGTCGAGGAGCTCTTGGATCTTTCTATGCTGATTGGGATACGTCTCGGAATTACAGGTAGACGCAGATCTGAACAGGTTCCTAAGATACGACTGAAGATCACTTATAAAGGTAGAGTAGATTGAGGAGGAGTCGCTGTGGTATCTGGCGTGGTGTACTAAATCATTCACAAGATAGAGGATGTGCAGCTGCCTTCGGCGGCCGGATGGGCCTTGTTCTTTGCTTGGCTTCGACTCATCACTTTCGATAGTCTTTGTAAAAGAGTCAGAAAGCGCCACGAGATATTTCCCTACGGCAACAGTCCGAGCTGCAGAGGGTATGATGTTCTTCAGTAGCCATTCTTTGCACAGCTGTCCTCGCGTTCCATTTAGCTATCACATCATCGATTCAAGATGTAGCCTTCAAACCTGGATATTCTTCGAAGAGCATTGCTTCAACATCGTCTCTAATAGAACGTGGAAGTGCGTAACCTCGGCGCGCGGTATTGATGTTGGATCTGGTCGGATCATGCCGGCAGCCAAGGAAGCCTTGGCGATGGCAAGGCCATGAGAGGCCATATTCGAGGGTAGCAATCAATCAAAGTTGCTAGAGAAATGGGAGTAGGTACCTCGCGTCATTCGCACCTCGAGGGCCGTGTTGGCAGTGTGAGGAAGTACGGGAATGGAACTCGGCTGCCGAATCAGATATGGCGCGGCAAACCGCGCTAATACAAGATCAACGCGCCGAGAACTGATGTAGGACGCACTGATAGATACACGCCAACTCGATCATGTAGGTATTCAAAAGACTACGGTGGAAAAATCTTGATTCTATGAAATCAGGCGGTTGGAGGCTGGATAAGGTTGAGAACCCAGTTCAAATATTGCGGCTACAACTCGAATCAAATCACTGCGATCAAAGGCAGTGGCAGACAGAGCACCTTTCTGGTGGTCTCTTTCCTACCCTAATATAATCCACAATTGCCATGATTTTCTCCAAAGTCCTCTCGCTGCGCCACTTCTCACATCGCGGAGCACCCTCAAATAGCTTTTGGAAGAGATTTGGGTGCACAGCGTTCGTTGGATCCCTGTATCTCGTAGCCTTCACGCCAGCAGCTATTGTACTCAATGAAGAGAGAAAAGCAGGGTATCCACGGCGTGGAATGTACGCAAAACAATTCCCCGCTCTTTCCTTGACACAGGCTAATGAACCTAGGTTGGTCAATCAATCGCACTGTTCGCGTGGAACTCTGGGCAGGAAGTATTTTTGATTCCTCGCAACAACTTGAGAAAGGTTCTCGGAGCCGGAGTTGGAGGACTAGAATGACGCCGGTTCAAGATGACGCCTGCAGACTGCTACCAATTGAGGAGCGATGTATGCATCTTGAAGATTTGAAGAAGACCTGTAGATTCAATAAGTCAATCATTCAATATCAATCATCTCTCCATGTGCATTACAGCCGCGGGTCTGCTGAGCTCTCTCATGCTTCGGCTAGCAGAATCAGATCTCGGAATCGCTATTCCATCGATCCAAAACGGTGGCATGCTTATGTCCACTCTGTAGTCCAGCTCCTTCCCCTATCGCCATTCAACTCAAACGATCTCCCTTCTTCGATCGATAAGGCTTAGGGGCAACATATGTATTCACACCCTCAGATCTTCCGTCTCCACTCTCGAGAGATGGTTCTGTAGGCGCAGGGTCATTGCTTGCTTCGGTGCTTGGGCTGCTGGCATGGTCGTGTGTCTTTCGCTGGCCCCTTTTAGCGGCCGGGGGCTTCGCGGAGTATTCGGCATCGAGTGACTGCCTCAATTGCCTTCGCTTCATCTCTTCCTCGTGGCGTGCCTGTCTATCAGCATTGACCGAGCGCTTGGCAAAAACGTATGCTCCTCCGCCGGCTGCAGTACATCAGTCATAATCAAGAATGGTGTTAACGACTCTCATACCAACGATCAATGTGCCCCAACCGATCCTGGCGGGGAACTTAGCAATAGTCCCAGCTTTGACCCGGGGGGTGGACGTACCATGTTGATCGAATCTAAATCATTAGCACGTGAAATCATATTGGCATTTATTGACGTACCGTGTTCATCTTATGACCTTGCGCAAGTCTACGTTGTGAGATTCCTGGTGCGGAGGGATTGAAGTAAAGATAGGAATAACCACGACCGTCGGAGAATGCTTGCTAGCTCCAAATGACAAAGGGCTTGGCAGTAGACTCCCGAACAATGACTCAACGAGACATTATGTTTGATAATTACAACCTGCCCCTAGACGACGGGCAGAGAGCAGCCTGCAATTATGGGCTCTCTGGCCTGGCAATAACTTGAAGTTTACGTCTACTTTTCAGGCTATGCTCTGAGGTTGCAGTGGTTCGGGTAAAGGAAATGGCGTCTAAGAGAAAGGCTTCTACGAGCTCGAAGATTACCAGGCCTGCTAAGAGAGCTGCCTCAGGTGCAGCAACTCCTCAGAGTATCGACAGCAGCGATGAGTACTCTGCAGAAGGTTCGGAAGCCAGTGAAAGCGAAGCCGAGAATCTTAGTAGAGCGGTCAATACGTTCTCTACCAGCTCGCTCAAGAGTCGAAGAAAGGAACAAAGTCATACTCTGGATCGCGAAGCCAAACTCAACGGCATCAGTAACCTCTCATATCTGAGTCTCAAACCTGATCACGAGAATCGTCCACTATGGGTCGACGCGAGAAAGGCGAGAATTACTTTGGAACACTTCTCTCCGTTAGCCAACCAGGCTCAGGATTTCTTGACTACTATCGCAGAGCCGCTTTCACGACCAGAATTCTTACATGAGTATGCCTTAACCGTACATAGCCTCTACGCTGCTGTGTCCGTCGGACTGGTCCCGCAGGACATCATCAACTTTCTGGATCGACTGTCAAAGACGCCTCTGCCCGATGAAATTAGGAATTTCATTCTCGATTGTACACAAGCATTTGGGAAAGTCAAGCTAGTGCTGAAGCACAACCGCTATTTCCTCGAAACCCCGGACAACAAAGTGCTACAAAAGCTGATGCAAGATGAGATAATCAGCGCCCAGATCACGGGAGAGACTGCGGGTATCATAACTGAAAAGGCCCCAAAAATGGGTGGCCTTGTAATCCCTGGTACAAAGGATGCTGCGGGTGCGAGACAACAACCCGGAGCAGCGACTGCGGACCGCCCGTCAAATGATGACCAAGCTGGAAAAACGAAAGAGGACGATATATACATGACTCTACGAGAAGATGACGATGACGATGACGATGATGCAACACAGATTCACTCAGTCGAAATACCGAAGGACGGCGTCGAACCGGTCCAGAAAAGATGTCTTGAGCTTGGGTACCCTGTCCTCGAGGAATATGACTTCCATAACGATCAGGTTAATGCGAACCTAGATATCGATCTAAAACCGAACACCACCATTCGTCCATATCAAGAGAAAAGTTTGAGCAAAATGTTCAGCAATGGTCGAGCTCGAAGCGGAATTATTGTTTTACCTTGTGGTGCAGGGAAAACCCTGGTTGGAATCACTGCAGCTTGCACCATCAGGAAAGGTATCGTGATCCTATGCACAAGCTCAATGTCCGTTGTGCAATGGAAAAACGAGTTCCTAAAGTGGTCGAATATTAATCCTAACGACATTGCTATATTTACCTCTGATAATAAGGAAAAGTTCTCCGGTAATACTGGCATCATTGTATCTACCTATTCAATGGTCACACAAACGAGGGCACGATCACATGATGCAGCAAAGATGATGGAATTTATGACGGGAAGGGAGTGGGGACTCATGATCCTTGATGAGGTCCATGTTGTGCCTGCCTCCATCTTTCGGAAGGTTACACATTCGATAGCCACCCACTCCAAACTCGGTCTTACCGCCACTCTGCTTCGTGAAGATGACAAGATCACAGATCTAAACTTCTTAATTGGCCCTAAGCTCTATGAAGCGAATTGGATGGAACTGGCAGATCAAGGGCATATTGCCAAAGTCCAGTGTGCAGAGGTCTGGTGTCCAATGACCACAGAATTCTACCAGGAGTATCTGCGCGAGACTTCACGAAAACGTGCCCTACTGTACATTATGAACCCTCGAAAATTTCAGGCTTGCCAGTTCCTCATCAACTATCACGAGAATCGCGGAGACAAGATCATCGTCTTCTCGGATAACGTCTTCGCCCTTGAAGCTTATGCTAAGAAGCTGAGAAAATACTTCATCTTCGGCGGTACAGGCCAGAGGGAACGTTTGGAAATATTAGAGAAATTTCAAACTCACCCAGAATGCAAAACGATCTTCCTGTCCAAGATAGGGGATACTTCTCTGGACTTACCAGAAGCAACTTGTCTAATCCAAATATCTTCTCACTACGGGTCTCGTCGGCAGGAAGCTCAGCGTCTAGGCCGTATCTTGCGTGCCAAGCGAAGAAATGATGAAGGCTTCAATGCCTTTTTCTACTCTTTGGTTTCCAAAGACACGCAGGAAATGTACTACTCTTCGAAGCGCCAGGCTTTTCTTGTCGATCAAGGCTACGCCTTCAAGGTTATTACTCATCTTCAAGGCATAGAAAATACAAAGGATCTTGCATTCGCATCACCGGCTGAGAGAAGGGAGCTTCTCCAGCAGGTCATGCTGCAGAACGAAACATCTGCCGAGGTGGAGAGGGTCGATGATGACCTGTTCTCGGCCCGTTCTGGTGGTAATAAGGGGCGGAGTGGCGGTATGAACAAGAAAGGAGTGAAACGGAATGCCGGAATGCTGAGTGACTTAAGTGGGGCCAAAGACATGGCGTACATAGAGTACAACAAGAGTCGAAACAAGGAGCTGAAGGGCAAACATAATCCGTTCTTTAAAAAGTTGGCAAGGGACGAGCAGAAGCGGAAACAACAACGGCTTGAGATATAGCTTGACACACCGAGACGGCTAGAGGAGCTTGATAGGCATCGCATAGTGACGGCGTTTAAGGTGGAAGGATGACTACTTGGTCTTATGATTGCGATGGAAATGTCGACAACGCGTTGTACATATATTAGAAATATATTAGAAATAAAACAGAGCTTCAGGCTTCTCGGCCTTGGAAACACGCTATGTCAATGAGATCAATCCAAAATATTGTTCTTGACTGACGCTTGTATGCATACTGGAAGACCTACATTCGGGCCAGAACGATGACAAAGCGAGAGCTACTAGCTGTGGCGTTGGTGGCGACGACTCGGCGCCGAAACACCACCAGATTTCGTAAGCAGCTGTCACTGTGAACTACTGGGACGGAACGGCCAACCCAGCAGGCCAGTCAATTCTTTCGTGGCTCGGAGACCGTCATAGAGGATGCGTATGATGTAGAGTAGTTTATGTTCTCGCTTCCGCTTCTTTGAGTCCTCTCTTCTCTTGCTCTTGCCTGCCAGCTTTCGACATCTCTTCTCCGTCCTGCAAGACATCTCTCCACAGTCGGACCCAGTCTTATTAGAATAAGATAGTAATTTGTTCCATAGTCTCACATTTCAACTTCCTTGCTTTTGATCAAACATGTCCGCTTCCCAGATAAAGCTCTCTGTGGATGACCCTGGCGTCTTTCATTCGCCAAGTGTAAACAGTGAGTTCGCGGTTCAAGCCTCTGAACTACTGCAGGAAAATCATGACAAGAACCATATCTTCTACGAATCTGGGTTCCATAGTACGTCTAGGTCCCCATGCTGGCAGTCTAGGCCAAGTGCCAAACTCTTGCAGCATTTATTTAAAGGCTTTCTCTAGATCACATAGTCCATCATTTTCTCACCCTCTTCGCTCTGGGAGCTCCTCCTTCAGTACTCCAGAAGCAGTACGATAACCACGTCAAACGGCCAATTGGACCTCTCGATGAAGCTGTCGTGAATAATATGTACGGCTCCAAGGGATACCAGGAGTATCTTGGCAACGAGAAGCATTATCATGATTTCCTTGTCTTCTTCGAACGCGAGATTGACAAGAAAGGTTACGATGCTGTTATCAATGAATATTGTTTGAAGGGTGACGAGCGTGCAAATGACATGCTAGTGCGGATGTTCATGGGCTTCTTGCACCCTATTATCCATCTAGGCTTCGGTGTAGAATTCAAACAACCTGCAATCATCGCTGAAGCATTAGCTCAGGCTGCTGTCCACGGCTCCTGGCTAAGCTCCTTCTTGCTGAGCGCTGAAAAAGCCGCTCAGACGACGGGAAGAGGCAAGAACATGGTCGACCTCCTCGATGAAATCCGGGCAGATACGAAGCTTAGCACAGCAGCGCGTTGGGAAGATGACAACAAGATACGAGATGGAATCATGGTCCGCGCTCCTGAGGAGATGATCAAGTATGCCAGCCAGTGGAAGGTTGCACCAAGTGAATTGATGAAGATAAATGCTGAGATGACCAATGCCGTTAGTAAGTCGTTGAGAAGTGCTAGTTTGGTGTGAATTACATTTATTGAAATTGATGCAGTTTACTTTACAGGAGGAGCACAGCACCCTCCCAAGCTGATCAAGTAAGTTTGACTACGGAGGTTGCCCATTGGCAAGTCCAATTCCCTGCAAAGGCGGTCACTGGATATCAATTTGAAGATTAAGCTGTGTCAGCGGTAGCATTACTGACTCTGAGTTCCTCTTCTAGATATGATTTTTACTACATGCATTGCGTCAATTGTTCGATCTTCTTTGACGCTTTCCTTAAGCAGGCATGGATCAGTAACGAAAACAAGGCACGATTGTTGGAATGGAAAGGGCGTATCGATCTTTGCATGTACACTTCTCGAAGGTCGCCAGAGCCGCTCATTGACGAGATCGTCAATTACAAACCTAAGATTCCAGGCTCGTGGGACAAGGTATTTGAGCGTGTCCAAAACCGCCCAGACGACGGTCATGCTAGTAAGCTTGTAAGGGCTCTAGCACATGGCGAAGCACTCTGCAAACCATACGAGAACGACCCGAAGTTCAAAATCACGGATGGTATGTGGCTGCAGCTTGGGCACATGGGTAAATGTTCCGTACTATTTAAATCTCAACACCCAGCTAATTCCGTCCTCAGCTATTGATAGCGTAGAAAGTCCTGGTAAGCAGAATGTTCACAGTGGTCCTCTTGTAAATCGTATCACAAGTTGAGCCACAAGCGGTGTTTCGCGATTGCAAGGCTTCTTGCTTATGTTAAACTGAATCGTGTCCTTGATCCAATCTGATATCGAGGTCACGGAGCGGAGCTAACTCCGAAGTTTCCAGGCAAGGCTTGGGTACGCTCAGCAGGCTTTCCCGAAGCGTGGCAGAAGTAAGTCCCGGCTATCTTCAACACTGGGGTTCTGCTAAAGCATCGTAACACATAGTTTCGAGGATCGTCCCCGTGCGCAACTCTAAGGATAGCTTATCTTCACCTGCTTTTTCCGTGGGAAAGTAGTGAGACATGTGCGCATATGTCGAGCATCGGTTAAGTTGACGTGGTTCATTCATATCTAGAATATGGTAATGTCTTTGAACAATGAAAGATGCCTTGGAAGACTTAGAGCCTCAATATTCCCGATCCAATCTTCTTATGCCTCTCTTCTCCCCCACGGATCCATCGCTCAAGTTTTCGAAATTGACTGTGGCAGAACCAAGAAGATTCCTGCGCGTCGCCTGTTTTAAGAAGCGACGCTCTCGGGCCTTTCAAAGTCGCATATATAAATTTCCAATATATGTGGACCGAGACTATGAATGTAAGACTAGCAGGGCAATGTGCTATCAGTGATTTATAACGATGGGTCCTCAGATCAGATGTGGATGTCGTGGGAACAGCAACACATCCAAGATCACTATGAGATTTTTTGGAACCCATGCCTTTGCCATTCTGCTCAAGACCTACACATTAGCACTAGCGAGCCTACCAAGCATTGCTATCAATGACACTTTTGCGCTGGAGAGCGCATACAATGCTTCCAACGCCAATAACACGTTCGTCCAGAACGCAACGAGCCTGTAAGTCAGCGATTTGATCTTCAACGCTGAAGTTACTATAATGTCTAACAATGACACAAGCAGCAAGAACCTCCCTCCAGATCCATACCAGTTGCGCGTGGCTCACACAACAACGCACATAATATTCGCTCAATACAGCAGGAGAATATTATCTGAGGACGTTGTCAGGATGTGCTTCGAAGCTCAGGCAACAATTATTGAGGCGATTGTTGCTGCTAAAGGAGACGGACCCATGCCGAGGTTGAGACCATTCTGGTGGTATGGGACCGCTCAGATGAAGATATACCCTGGAGATGAGATGACTTGGGTAATGTTGTCGCACGCATTCACCGGGATAGTCACATTTGTCGAGAAGTTCGTCGCGGTGTCAATGCAGATTGAGATTCTGGATGATACTCTGGGTTCTGTTGGGACGGGATCCATCTCTTATAGAAGGGTTCCCTCTAATGCATCATAGAAATAAGCACTGAATATATAAGCTGCTTTGATATGAGAACATCATGGATTACCCATTGCAAGCTGGTTCAGTAGCGGGAGTGGACGCGTTGAAAGGCAGCAAGCCTACGCAGCCAATCGAATGCGCTGGCGCCTCGGCCTTGAAACCCCGCCAAAAACCATACTGTATCAGTCACTTTCTAGACGCTTCAGTCTCTCTTCACCATCTCTTCAAAGTTATAGGAGGCAGAACTTGCGCAGCAACAGCTTACTCTCTATCATGGCTCCGTCTAAAGATGATCCTGATCATCAAAGAACACAGGATGAACCGACAAATCCATTCATTGCATTCCGCCGCTTTGCTGATGAGCAGATGTCAACCCTCTTCAACAGTGTCTTTGGTCTACAAACTCCCTTTGGCTCCAGCTCGTCATCTCCCCATCGTTCCATGAAAGACTACGAGGCATGGCTTCAAGAAGCTCGTGATTCACGGGATCGCCTTGATCGCGAGGCTCAAGAGATGGAGAAAATCATGGAAATCTATACAAGAGCTCACAATGAGCAACGAGAACACGGTCCTACACAGGATTATATGCAACAGCCGGCCTCTGAGGAAGAGAAGCCTCTTAGATGCCCTTATAGGCCAATAAAGCAGGAGGTGCCTCAGAACACTCATCCACTTCCGTTTCCGGAGGTCGATAGACATGTGGCGAGCCATACCACCCCACTCCCTCCCTTTGGCATGACCCTTCCCCGCGAGTTCCTCGCTAGTTCACTACTGGGGCAGCAAACACCATCCATCTCTGTAGCATATCTCATTTTTAGCCCTTACTCCCCAGCCCGACTTGAGCAATCGCAGGCTTTGCGTGAGCGTGGAATTCAGTGGAGACAGGCGTTCGAAGATCTGCTGGCAGTGCAGAGCGGCCAGGCTATCTCGACTGAAGCCTCGAACCGACCAGGCGTGAGCACTTCAGACTGGCTGTGGGACATGATAGGCATAGCCATGCGAGAGAAAGGAAGAGATATGCAAGAGAGACATCAAGCATCACGCTCGACATCCGAGACTGCCAGAAGGCAGCCGGGTTTCCTAGATCGCTTCGCCGACTCAAGACAGCCCGAAAATGACGCGGATGAGGATGACGACGAGAACGGCGAGTTCGATGACGATGATGATATTGACGAGGAAGAGATCACAGAACTAGACCTCTATAACAGATTCCTAGGCTTCGGCAACACAGCCACAGAACCAGATACAATTTCTTCCGTTCTAGGCCAATCAGCATCTCGTTCTTTCGCCCATCTACAACATGACTCCACTCCCACAGAAACAGGAAATAATAAACTCAGCATCCTGTCTACGCTTACCACTACCGAACGGACAACGCTGCAAGACGGGACGGTTCATACGAAGGTTGTGCTGAAAAAGAAGTTCTCCGACGGGAGGGAGGAGAGTACGGAGACGGTGCATACGCAGAATCCTGTCCCGCAGGCAAGTGCGCAGACTCAACAAATGGCCAAGAGCCGGGAAAGGGATGATGGTAATAGTGAGAGAAAGCAGGAGGGCAAGGAGAAGAAGTCGAGGGGTTGGTTTTGGTCGTAGGGTCGAAAGTGAGCATAGTGTGGTTTTGGATGGGCGCCTGGTTATTTAGGATGGGGAGGTCACTGGATACATAACGCATTATGAAGGCGCGGAGTCCTTGCTGCCGGGAATTGTTTCTAGAGATGATGCGATGTTCCACTCTATTCAATCTCATTAGGGTGTACAGACCATAGCCTAAACAGCCTGTGATTATTAGTACATAATTCACATTTTGACTCTGCTCACTCAATTACCGTAATGAAAATGTCTTGAAAGCACACAGATATGCTGCTCAAGAACATGAAGATTTCCGCGGTATCTCTACGCGTATTGCCTCCTTCTACCAAAGGTAGACGTATTTTCGGGGCCAATCTCACCCATCATTGGATATTTGCCCACAAATATCTCCCAAGACAAGAACTTGTCATATTCAATTCCAGCCCCTCTATTGCTCCAACTCCTCGATCGGCACATCGTCAGCGTCCTTCCCAACAATTGCATTCGCTACTTTCCAAACCTGTATGAGATTATCTTCTGCCGCGCTACATAGCACCCATGGATCATTCAAATTCCAGCTGAAATCTGATATGCGGTTCGTGTGGCCGCCGTGCATGAAAAGTCTAGCACATTGTGAGCACAGGGGTTTCGTATTGTTGGGTACTTGAGGGGAAACTGACAATTCAGGAGGTCCATCTTCCGCATCGTCTGGTGTCTGCTCCTCTCCCACGCGGCTGAGATCCCAGAAACATATCCGCCGATCGTAACTGGCAGAGCCAAGAATAGCCTCCTCGAAAGGATGCCATGCGAGGGACGTGACGGAGTCGGTATGGCCTACTAATGCATGTAGTTTTGATTTCAGATTCCGTAAATCCCAAATTCCTATTGATTTATCCGCAGATCCGGTGGCTACAATGTACTCGGAGGCAGGATTGAAAGCGAGAGCATTGATGGCGTCTTCGTGGCCTTCTATAGCTTGCGTTGCTGCGGTTGTGGTGCTGGTTGATCGGGTGTCGAGGATTTGAAGAGTAAGGTCATCGGAAACGGTGCCGATTAGGGAGGCGTGTAGAGGGTGGTGTTGTACGTCGTTCACGATCGCTGTATGATGGGTGTAAGTTCGTGTGGCATGGAGGATTTTGTTAGTGGTGGTGAATTTCGTTATGTCCCTAACAGGTGAGGAACGGACTCCAAAGCGTGGAAGAGGGTCCCTGCTCACCATAACCGTACTGTCTGGTCCTCACTTCCTGTCGCTAGGTGACCAGCTTGGTGTGGACTCCAGCTTAGACCGAAGCCTTCTGATTCGTGGCCGTGAAGTTCCATCTGTGGATTAACGTGCCCTGTGGGCTGTAGAGGATGCTTTGTCCTGTCCCAGATCATGACCCTTCCATCGGTACACATGGTGGCGATTATATTGGGATTCTGCGGCTGATACCTGGCTTTGTTGACCTCCCCTTTGTGGTCTATCTTCTGTATGATATTGAATTTTACCTCCATAACCGGCGCTTTCTTTGATGCTCCTCCCCCGTACCCGCCAATCTCTTCCCGCTCTTCGTCATAGTCTACAGAGTCTGGCGTAACAGGCTTTGGGAGTTGCACCTGCGCTATCTGTAAGTAGTTTTGTTGTTCGTTCGAGGTGTGTGTTCCGATTAGAAGTCGGTGGGTGGCATGATCTTTGTCAGGAACCCTGCAATTGTTAACATTATGCGAAGACAAGAGCGATATGGTCGCCATACTCTTGTTTATCTGGCAGCCATTGTGTCGTAAGTGTAGGCCATTCCAGCGCGGTGCTTAGCATCATGTCGTAAAGGAAAGGCGCATTCTTTTTCCAGGTTTTGTATTCTTCATTGATGATCTTCTCTTCCATCTGCTCCTCCTCGCGCTCCTCCTCCATAGTCACTGCAAGAGGCATCGTAAGCATTGAAGACATGACACATGAAATGACGGCGTACTGCCAAGTTCGTAGCCCCCTCCATTCTCCATGGTGGAGGAGCGTGGTACTTCTAAACGGTGAAGACTATGCGTTATTCACTCGAACCTCTTATGTCGCTAAGCTTAACTTTGCTTTCACGTAAGTAATGCGAGCAGTGTACCAGGTTATAAAAAGCATTACTTGGGGAGTAAAGCTGTTCAGCAGCTTTAATTTGTCTTGAGAGTTTACGCGCACCGCGTTGGAGACCCTGGAATACCCTACAAGGCTAGATACCTTAGTGCGGGCAAATGCTTTGTGCTCGACCCAATGCTTGGTGATGATATATATGCACATCATCGATCACATCTAGCGTCCCTCATTTGACTCGTTCTTTGGCAAAGCGGCGGATGAGGCAGTGACTGCACAGTCACTCTTTTGCTTACCAAGGGTTACTTGCATTCGAACCACCTGCGCACCTCTCCTACAGCAGTACGAAACCGTTCTTTCACAGCAATACCTTAACACAATCTCCAGCATTCCGGCTACGCTACAAGATTATCTAACAGGGTCGCAAGGACATCAAGATGGGTGTCCCAAAATTCTTTAGATGGTTGAGCCCACACGAACATGAAGTGCTGTATGAAAGGCTGACACGGGGTAGGATGAGTGAGAGGTATCCTGCAATATCTCAGCTCATAGCTGAGAACCGAATACCCGAGTTCGACAACCTTTGTGAGCTCAAGCATTATACTACATGCTGCGCTTTGGACGACGGCTCTGACCAGTGTTGCCAGATCTGGACATGAATGGCATCATACACAATTGTACTCACAGTGACTCCGATTCACCTACCTTTCGAATGACCGAAGACAAGATGTTTATTGCGATATTCAACTACATTGAACATCTCTTCGGCAAAATACAACCTAAGAAGCTG
The DNA here is from genome assembly GCA_002927785.1 of Cladonia uncialis. Classification (NCBI taxonomy): domain Eukaryota; kingdom Fungi; phylum Ascomycota; class Lecanoromycetes; order Lecanorales; family Cladoniaceae; genus Cladonia; species Cladonia uncialis. Next base: position 14,540 of record NAPT01000580.1, read on the forward strand.
TTCTTTATGGCTATAGATGGCGTTGCTCCCCGCGCCAAGATGAACCAGCAGAGAGCTCGGCGGTTTAGAACTGCTTTGGACGCTGAAAAGGCAAAAGAGAAGGCACTACGAGAAGGTGTCGAAATGCCGAAAGAGGCGGCCTTCGATTCCAATTGCATAACTCCTGGTAAATCAGATCTGGGCTTTGATGACACGATGCATGAGCGCTTATCGACATAGGGACCGAGTTCATGGCAAAATTAACTAAGCAGCTCAAGTATTTCATCAACAAGAAAATATCCGAGGATATAGATTGGCAAGGTGTAGAAATCGTGCTTTCAGGACATGAGGTGCCTGGAGAAGGAGAACATAAGATCATGGAATACATTAGACTTGCGAAAGCCCAGCCGGATTATGACGCCAACATCAGACATTGTCTATACGGTCTGGACGCGGACCTGATTATGTTGGGATTGCTCAGCCACGACCCTCATTTTTCCCTGTTGCGAGAGGAGGTCACTTTCGGCCGATCAAGCCAAAAGAAATCAAAAGAGCTTGAACATCAGAATTTCTATCTGATGCATTTATGTATTGTACGGGAATACCTGGAGTTGGAATTCCAGGAACTAAAGGAGCCGGAAGCTCTGGGATTCCCCTATGACTTGGAACGAGTAATAGACGACTTTATTCTTATGGCTTTCTTTGTGGGTAACGACTTCTTGCCGAATCTGCCAAATTTACATATAAACGAGGGAGCTTTAGCCCTCATGTTTAAAGTGTACAAATCGGTCTTACCAAAAGCTGGCGGTTACATCAATGAACGCGGCGTTATCAATTTGGAGCGACTAGCTTTGCTTTTAGAGGATCTTTCTGGCGTGGAATATCGCTTTTTCGAGGCTGAAAGCGCAGACGAGAGCTGGTTCAAAGGTAAACAGATGGGTAGGGTGGACGTTATGGAGAAAGACAAGGGTGCAAAGACACGGAAGAAAGGACCGTTATCGATTACCTCCGCCCAGAAGGCTGTATTCAAGGAAGTCAAGAAGTTTGTCAACAGCCGATCCACTGATCCCGTGGCCCCAAACCCTTCGTTTGACCTTCCCGTAAGCTTAAATGCAAGTGACAGAAAGTTCGTTCAAGAACTAGCTGAGGAGCTCCATCTGGAGTGGACGACTGTTGCCGATGACATGGGTGACAGACATTTACGACTTGATTTCCCGAAAAAGCTTGAGGGCGACGAAGATAACGATGTGGACGAGGAGGCATCCATTGCCGTAAACCGCGTTCTCAAACGCTACGATAACGCAAAAGTTGAAGATGTCACGGCCGAAGAGGTACAAGAGCAAACGGACAAAAAGTATGAGGAAAAGTTTCAGGTTTGGAAAAACAAGTACTACAATAGCAAATTCGGTTGGGGTCTTGAGAATGAAGAGGAGATGCGCATGTTGGCAGAGAATTATGTGCAGGGGTTGCAGTGGGTGCTGTACTATTATTATCGTGGAGTTGCATCATGGCCTTGGTTCTATGGCTACCACTATTCCCCAATGATCTCAGGTTTGTGTGATCATTTCCATACGTGCTATTTAGCTTCTGACTTGTCACAGACGTCAAGAAAGGTCTGAAAGCGGACATGAATTTTAGATTGGGCCAGCCGTTTCGGCCATATCAGCAATTGATGGGCGTCCTACCTGATCGAAGCAAAATCATAGTACCAACTGCGTATCACGACCTTATGTCCAATCCTGATTCGCCCATCATCGACTTCTATCCGCGCGACTTTGAATTGGATATGAATGGCAAGAAGATGGAGTGGGAAGCTGTGGTAGTGATCCCGTTCATCGACGAGAGCCGGCTGCTACCAGCAATGAAGACTAAGGAGCATCTATTATCCCAAGAAGAGAAGGATAGAAACGAATTTGGCGTGTCCTTGAGATTCGTCTATTCGCCTGACACTACCTTTACCTATCCTTCTTCCATGGTCGGTATATTCCCGGACATACCGTATTGTCATTGTGTGGAAAACATCTTCGATTTACCGACAATGGAGGGGCTCGACTACCATGTGGGATTGATGCGTGGGGTTAAGCTTGGAGAGTATGCTCTGGCTGGTTTTCCGAGTTTGAAAACTCTTCCTCACGCTGGCAATCTTGGCTTTCATGGTGTCAATGTCTTCCAGCAGGACAGCAGAAATGAGAGCATGGTCGTCACCATGCTTGAAGGGGAGTCGCGGGCTAAGGTGGATTCGGCAAAAGCGCTCCTTGGTCGCAGAATTCATGTTGGCTATCCTTTTCTTTCTGAAGCCAAAGTCATATCTGTCTCAGACGAATTGTTCAACTACAGTCTGTCCCAGGATTCCGCAGCTGCTCCTGTCGCGATCCCGCACGGACCCCAAGAAATCGATATGTGGCACAGAAAAGCTGAGCGCATAGAGTCGGTCTATAGCAAGAGATTAGGAATGATCATTGGCGAAGTCCAATCGCTAGTTCATGTGGAAACACTGAAAGGTTTGAAGAAGACAGACGAGGGGGCCACTGTCAAAGAGTATGCCCACATAGAAGGCATTGAGACCGACTATGCTGCGCAAATGGTTGTCGAGGAAGTTGCCAACGAAGACCCACGATTTCTGGAACAGGCTGCATTACCTATTGAGGAGGAATTTCCTGTGGGCTCACGGGCTTTTTTCCTTGGAGAGTTCAACTATGGAAGACCCCTTGAGGTCGTTGGGCATACAAATAACAAAGCTGATGTCTGGGTTTCCACGGTTGCAGCCAAGGTCCCAGAGTTTGGCCGACGAATCGTCATAGAAGCGGATCGCCTCTCGCCCTATACGCCGTCTTATGCAGTAGCGAAGATGCTAGGATTGAACCCCCTAGTGCTGAGCAAGATTACTTCCTCTTTCCAGGTGTCTCTTGATGACAGTCGTGTCAACCTAGGTCTAAACCTCAAATTCGAGGCCAAGAAGTTGAAGGTTCTTGGCTACTCGCGACGAGGTGCAACTGGCTGGGAGTTCAGCCAGAAAGCAATTCAACTTATCCAGCAGTATATGATCACGTTTCCCGAGTTCATTGCTGGTATTCAGCGCAATACTCAAGCCAACATCTACGAAGCTACGGACTTCTACCCCGCTTCAGGAGCGAAAGAGAAGATCAAAGAGATCCAAGCCTGGCTAAAGTCTGTGGAGGCCAAGAGCTTTCAGAAAGTCCCTTTGGATGCAGAGCAATTGGATTCTGAAGTGGTTAGAAAGGTAGAGGAAGCTGCCAACGAAGCTTTCAAGATCGATCCTCCCGGCAAAGGAGTTAACAAGAAGATCAATGGTGTGCCTCGAAACGCACTGTTAAAACCCTCAGATGCAGAACAACGGCTGAGTCACCAACGTTTCGCTCTAGGTGACCGAGTAGTGTACGTCCAAGATTCAGGAAGAGTACCTATAGCTACACGAGGAACTGTGGTTGGTAAGACTCGGACATCAAGAACGACGCTTCTCGATGTAGTTTTTGATGTGACCTTCATGAGTGGCACTTCATTAGAAGATCGGTGCTCGCTCTTCCGTGGCTCTACTGTACCGATACATTCGGTCCTCAATCTTACCGATAGACAAATAATAGCAGGGTCTCGCGCAGGCGCGAATCATCGCACTCAGACGCAGCCGCAGCCATTAACCGTACCTGGCTATGGCTCGCCAACAGGACCAAATGGTCGTGGCCAACTGGTTCCAGCCCAAGCGCCAGGACCTCTTCGTGGATCCTTTCGTGGCGCTGTGGCTGGACAAATGACCGGAGGGCGTGGCACTGGTAGCCCTAGAGGGAGGGGTGGCCTAGGGTACGTTCCTGAGCAGAACGGGCAAACATTACCAATACGCAACCAAGAATCACCACAAACCAACGGCTTCCGCGGAAGAGGTGGGACGCCGAATGGCACACCTACCCGGGGCAGAGGTGGCACCGGTCAGGCCCAGCTGACTCGCCAAGGCTACACAAAGCTGGATGCGGGTGATAATGAGGGAGTAGTAGAGAGCAATCCTGGCTTCCGACCCAAATCATATAACAACGCTCCGCCGCCTGCAAATTTAGACACGAGGGGACGAGGCCGGGGCCGTGGATCTCGAGGGGGTACTCCATCTCGGGGAGTGGTTCCTAGAGGAAGAGGGGTGCCTAGAGGTAAAGCAACTGCTGTTGTTGTTCCGCAGCCCGAGCAGTGATCACTTGCATAGCGAGGGCGTCATGCATGCGGGAACCGGCATCTGTGGGGCTTATTCATCCTTTATGTCTGGCGATGCTTTGATATTTACATAGCTATGCTCAAGAAAATGAAGGGGCTGACCCATCACACCCCCGCAAATGCCGATCACTACTACTTCTTACTCTATCGCAGACACGCATGTGCTAATAGGCGACAGCGAGTCCCAGCTCTCAAATATATGTAGAGATGTTTCTCTACTTTCCTGTCATATCACATATCCTCACCAGATAATCTCGGAGTCATCCGTTGAATAATTCCACAATAGAAAGTCCCGGTCACTTCCAAAAGCACGTTATTCACACCAAACTTGTCTCCCGTATGCTTAGCATTCCCAAAGCCGCCCAAGGGTATCTATCACTCCCTATCCACCTCAAATCTCCCCCCCTCCTCCCTTTTCACCCACCCATTACCAATC